>JACGAQ010003689.1:0-25454 GCA_014119065.1 Orius insidiosus
CCTATGTTTTATTGCGTGTTAAATTGGACCTGTACATAAAAGCACTTAAAAAAATATTAATTTAGAAAACAAAAAAACTTTCAAAAGCCTTGATTTATAATGCATTTTATTAATAAAATGTCCTTGCTTGAGGTGTGAGATATAATTGAAAGACCTTGAAAACATGATTTTTAGAACAAAAAAAAATTTTGCAAAGAAAACCTTTAGCATTTTCTTATAAATAGGGATGCTTGCAATCATCGTAGGTAATTCATTTAAACGTCTATAAGATGAAGATAGTCGAAATTGAGTGTGGAAGGAGAGGGAGGATCAATTTAACGTTTAATTAGCGTGTAATTGTTATTCTTGAAGGAGAAATGGAACACCGTACGAATATGAGAGATTGAGAACTTCGACTTTTAAGAAAATTATACTACAGACTAAATGCCGCACTGTGGGAAAAATTAATCCTCAAGAAAGTACGTGTTTCGATTAAATACGACCATTTGACATTGAAAACTGCACTTTTTTTTTCTACATTTTGCAGAAGAGTGATATAAAATAAACCACAGACGTAGTTGGGAGTGGAAAGGCATGAATAATGGGGAAGGTCAACTTTTTTTTCACCTAGCCGTCCAAACTATTAGTTCCAACTGTTTTCACACATGCTGGCCAACGCCTTAGGAAGTATAAATTTCCGTCCGGAGATTTGTGTCATTTAACATTAAAAAAAAACCTCGTAAAAGAGAAGTTATTGTGACACCCCGTATGAAATTGTGGAGGGGGGTCTTCCTAAGAAATTTAAAAAAATTTTTTCTAATTAGATTTTGAGAAAATTATTTTACTTTCATACATTTTGCTTATTTTAGTTCCGCCTCTCTATTCTGGTCGGATATTTAATCTTTTTTGAGTGCTTCCAAAAGGGCTCAAAGTGAAGAAATTAAATTATTTTTGAATAGCAAAATTCTAAAGGGAAAATACAGGTAAAATTCTGCAAAGCGTAATTTTTTATAATAAAAAAATAGTTTAAAAAATTTTCCTATTAATAAAAAATGCGATGAAAGAAGATTTGATGTGAAGATGGCGCGGGTTGAGGCGTCTTCTCGGCCGTTGGCGGACCCTCCGGACAGAAAAGGCCACGGGGGGGGGGGGGGACGCTCTGAAGTTGAGCACAATCAATTGACGACCCCGGGATCCGGTTTCTTCAACGGGTCCCCCACTTTAAATCCCTCCTAAATAGTCATTAGAAGAGGAAACAGCAGCCCAACAAATAAATATTCTTCTTCTCTCGAGATTTTTCGAAACCCTAACCCCTCGGTTAATCTTAAAAATGTTACCGCTTAAAATCCCCTAAATTATAAAACGCTCTGGGAAATTATAGACGCCTGAAAATGATTTATTTCAACATAAGACTATTTGCGAGTGTGTAAAAAATTCAAAAATTCTTAGAAACTTAGGGGGAAAAAAACTAAAAGTTTTTCCATTAATATTCCAATTTCTTGAAAACTTCTTTTTTTTTGAAGGATATAAAATATTAAAAATTACCCAACAGCAGCGTCCTAAAGGCAGGCATCTTACAATTATAATAACGCAAAAATTGTCAGATTAACCCCTTCGCGTTATCAAACTAGTTAGACAAGCTCAAATATGAATTTTTGAAAAAAAGCGGGAACGAAAAACGAAAGATCGCGCATGCGCGTTGTTCGCGTTAAACTCACAAGTACCATTCTATGGCATCCAACTGATCTAAATCTACTCTCAAGCATTTTTAGCCAACATAAAATGGAGTTAAAAAATTGAAGTAGCACATGTTTTTTCTAATTTTAAACTAAAAAAATTGTTGGTAATTATCTCTCAGAAGCTGTTCGCCAATTGACCCCCTTGAAAACGTCCATATGGCATTAGGATTCCGGAATGTCCCATAACTCATCCACTTTACGAGGGAAATGGAAGATGAGAGGAAGAAAGGGGATGCGTGGGCGTGTCTGACTTTTTGTTCATTCGTAATTAAGGGGTTTCAGGCTCGAAAATCGGGGGTGGGTCGCTACTTGTCCTCTTCAGGTAGCCTAAACGCTTCAGAAAACAAAACCTAGCCGTTTAAAAATCTAAAGAAAGGCGATTATTTAGAAAATATGCTTTTAAGAAAAACTTATAATTACGTTCATCCGTCTCGGAAATGCATATTCATGATAAAACAAACACTAAGACACAATGCGAACCTTCTGTAAATTTGCATTTACTACGTATGTCGAGAGGATCGTGCTGCGGTATGAAATTCAACGACTTTTCCGAGCGTATAAAATATTCAAACGCGCTTTTGGAAAAAAAAGAAGAATTCTTATTTATTCGTGGCGACCATCAAGACATATAACGGACCTTACTAATTGCTTTCAATAACTAGACGCCAAAGATAATGACGAGGGCCAAAGCCTTTCTGGGCGGACCGGGGAAGACGGGCTACCGGTGAACCATTAAAACAGTAATTAGTGGTTGCCTCGAAACAAAATTAAATTGCAGTCTAAAATGATTTTTTTTTTTCAACTCCTATTTTCTCAGAAATGCTCACAAACACCAAATGGAACACTAAATTTTGGGAGCGGAGGGCTCACGGAGAGACTATAAAATACACAGTAATGGTAACACGTTTTTTAGCGCCAAACAAATGGTAAATGGTACACGTTAAAATATATGTTAAAACGCCCAAACACCCGATAAAACGGATGTTTGTAACCAAGTGATCAAAGCCCCGATAAAAAGTTTGGAGCCGTTCACTTGATTTGGGTGTATCTACACCAGAAAATCGATAAAAACGAACCCAAAAATCGCTATAAGAGATGTTAAACGCCCGAAAAGTTGATAAAACGGGGTTTTCTAGACCAAAAATCGAAGATGACCAAAAACGGTGAAAAATATGTTTAACGCACATTTACTTGATTAAAGAGGTGTTACTACACCAGAAAATCGATAAAAACGAACCCAAAAAACCGCTAAAAGAGATGTTAAACGCCCGAAAAGTTGATAAAACGGGGATTTCTAGACCCAAAATCGAAGAAATTACCAAAAATACGGTGAAAAAGATGTGATGAACCCAAAAACCGCTAAAAGAGATGTTAAACGCCCGAAAAGTTGATAAACGGGGTTTTCTAGACCCAAAAATCGAAGAAAATGACCAAAAATACGGTGAAAAAGATGTCATGAACCCAAAAACCGCTAAAAGAGATGTTAAACGCCCGAAAAGTTGATTAAAACGGGGTTTTCTAGACCCAAAAATCGAAGAAAATGACCAAAAATACGGTGAAAAAGATGTGATGAACCCAAAAACCGCTAAAAGAGATGTTAAACGCCCGAAAAGTTGATAAAACGGGGTTTTCTAGACCCAAAAATCGAAGAATGACCAAAAATCCGGTGAAAAAAATGTTTAACGCAATTCATTGATTAAACAGGTGTTTCTACACCAGAAAATCGATAAAAACGACCTAAAAAGCGGTAAAAAGATGTTAAACGCACCGAACACCTAAAAAAACGGGGTTTTCTAGACCAGGAAATCGAAGAAAATGACCAAAAACACGGTAAATGAGACGTTTAACCCCCGGTCACCTGAAAACGGGTGTTTTACGCCTGCAGGTGTAGAAGCAATGTTTTTGGGCGTTAAAATTGAAAAATCAGACCAACATAAGCCTAATGAACTCAAAAAGTTAGTTCTTCCCTAAAGTGAAATTAGCGAAAAATCCTTGTTCCCTTGAACGTCGGCGAAAAGGCTGGCAAAGGGGAATAACTCCGATTCCGGGCGAGCCTCAAACTTCTTTTTACCCCTCCGACCTCTCCCTAAACCCGTTACGACTTCCAAAACGACAAACGGACAAGTACGGACAAATTCTTTCCTTTGAAATAATTAGAGTTTTATATCCGTGAGAAGCCACTTTTTTTTTGTAACCCTCCGCAGAATTTCTCCGAGGCTCCTTTCGAAAATTGCGCCACAAACATTTTATCGCCTTTTTTTTCTTCAAATTTAATATTATTCAATTAAAATGGTAAAACAGATGTTACATTATGAAGAGCTGTTGACAACGGTTCTTGGCTACCACTTGTTCAAAATTAGAAACTCAAGGAGGAACAGATGCTCTTCACGTGGTACCCTTTGTGGTTTTAAATTATTTCAGAACAGATTATAGAGTAATTAATTGATAAATTTTTGATTAAAAAATTTTTTTTTATAAAAATAAATACCACCTATAAGCAGCTTATAGCTTCTTACAGGAAAGCGGATTTCAAGTAAATAAAAAGCGAAATTGGTATAAAATATTAAAAAAGGTGAATTTTAAAAAAACACGTGTGTTGACACGTGTTTGAGTATCTAAGGGTGACCGATTCGCTCGTTTAGCCCAATGAAAGGTCCAGTTAAAAAAAAAATCAATATAGTCCTTCGCATACTGTTTTCATATTAAAGGATTCATTACAATCAATATGATAAACATTTTAAATAATAAACTTTCGCTATAATTGATTTTTCAACTGAACATTGAATTATTGATTTGAGTCCTTTTGGGCGACTCTCCTTAGAAATCGTGAAAGGAAGTGGGACCTTATTTTTTTTTTATTTTGAAATTTTATACGTTTTATTTACACCGTCGTACTTCCCCAACTCGGGTAATTCAAGAAGCACGAGGATCTAAACTTGTTTCCCGTAGGGAGGGTCGGATGTTAACGGTACAATAAAACTTTACACCAAAAAAAGTACGTAACTAAAAGGACCCCAAAATATTTGTTTTATTTATTTTAGTAATAATAAAAATATTTACCTTGAGGCTCCGTCAAAATCCTTTTGAATCCAGACAAAAATAATAAATTGGTCTTGAAAAAAATTATAGTCCTTCACTATTTTCATATTAAGCATACTTCAACCAATAATGACGTCATTTATACGTCTGATGACATCACATTTATTGAGACCACCTAAGTGTCTTTACTAAGATAAAACGATTTCTTTTAAACGTATTTTAGATAAAAATGTCCTCCAGATATTTTTGTTTGAAAATTTTCATATCAATGAAGGATAGTGTTTTCGGAAGGGGTTAGAGGTAATGTAGTCGAGGAGGTAAATTGAATAAAGGGGAACGGGCGTCGCTTATTAAAATGTAAATGAAATCAAATGGTTGGCTCCTTCTGATGGAAAGTCGTATGTGATATTACCATGGCAATTTTAAACCTTTTGTTCCCCAAAAGGTTATATTCAGACCAACTTATTATTTAAACAATAAGGAAATTATTAATTTTATAATAAATAAAACAAATATATAAATTCGATTATGGTTTATTTTTTTCGAGTTTGGCGCCGTGGCTACAACAAGACTATAATAATAATTTTTTTTTCTTTACAAAAATATACACAATTCGTTATTATATTCATACAAAAATCATACAAGTTAGGCGGTAGAAAAAAGAACGCCATAAGTACTTTTTACATATTTATAATTAATTAAATTTTAAAAATATGTACAGGAAAGCTTTTTTTTCTAGAAAAAAGGGAGAATATACAATGTATAAATTAAATCCGGATCTAGACTAGTTATAAAACAAAATATGCCATATCAAACTAAAAATAGGTTTCCAGCTATCACAGAACTCAATTATGGCTTTGAGTAAGTTTGATTGGCTTTAAAACAGAAATTAAAAAATACAAAAAAAATGTACAAAATTAGGAACTTAACATATTTAAAAAAATGTTCCGAAAATAAATAAGGATACTAGCAGTCGTAATTAGTATTGTCTTGGGAAGGACAAAAGAAAAAAAAAGTGAAGATAAAATCCTTTCTGGCCGTTTTTTTAAAAACGGTAATGCTCCTTAAGTGGGAAATCGTGTACTTGACTCGAAACACTATCTTCACCCGAACATAGCGCATTTTTATACAGGTTTTTGAAACAAGTATTAATTCAAAGACTAAAACGACCTTTTTGTTTTGTTAAACAAGAGAGAGAGAGAGGACTCGGGTGTGGGTGTGTGACTTACGTCTCGCCCGCCTAAAGCCACATTTTAATATGTGAGAGGAAATACGTGACCAAAACCCAAGACTTATTTAATTTTAGAAACATAATCGGCACCTCACAGATTCCTTTACTAATTTTATATCACAGATAGTAAATCAGTGCCTTTTATAAACATAAAACAATAGTCTATTCGGTAAAAACTAGAATTGTCGATATTAGGATACATGGAGAAAGAAAAAGTTTTATAATGTACCTTTTATCTAAATCCAATGGGATATCAGACGAGATATGCTTGAACGCCACTCGTGTCGACGACGGAAGTTCCCGTTCTCCAGGGTTGAGGTTGATGATGAAGTGGCAAGGAGCCGTTGGGTGGATTTCGTCGCGAGTCGGCCCTTTCGAATGTAGGATATTCGGGTGAATCGATCGAGGAATAAATGTGTTCGGATGTGGGACGCTCTTGGTTGCTATAAGCATGGCGGTGGATGGGACGAGGCGAAGGGGTCGCCGTGTCGCCGACGAATAGTTCGGGTCTTCGTTTTGTTTCGTCGGAGTTCGCGAGAGCGTACTACTCGAAGAATACGCCGGAGGGGCGACCGTTTCGCTATTCGCGACCGCCGCTTGTTTAAACATCGGATGATTATTTATGTGATGCTGTAGCGACGGAGGTTTGTTTTTATCTTGTAAATAAGTGTGGGTTGGCACAGTGTTCCGATGAACAGCAGAATCTATGCTGTAGTTGTTTATATTTCTTCGGTAATTACAAGATTTTCTTTGGTTATCACCGCTAGGCATGACGTAACGGAGTCTTTCCCAAAAGCGTTTTTCACCCCATCTTATCCTCGCGCCCGTTTGAGATAAGGCCTTAAATCCGGGTCGGATTCCGCCTCCGGTAGAATGCTGCCTTCTTCGACTAAGACTAATTTGAAGATTCTACCTTTCAAAGCTTCGTGTAAGGCGGAGCGGAATTCGAACCTTGACCATTCCGTTTGGAGAAAGTTTCTCGAGAGGACCAAGATGACGCGTTTGCTCGCTTCGGCCGCTTCGACGACTACGGGAGACGTGTGTTGCATGTAAGGGGAATTCGAGGAGACGGCGTGATGCGGAAGGTCTCGATAGTGCAGGCAGAGTTGAAAAGAAGGGTTTCCGTGTTCAAGCTCGGCCACTATCGATTGAAGAACGAATTCTTCGTCTTTCGGACTATAGACCACGTAGCCGTCGTAAAGTTTCTCTCTGTCTTCTCCATAATGCTTCGAAGATGCCGTCTTAAAATGAAATAGTCGAACACCATAACGAGAATAGAGCCAAACACGGAGTGGATCTCTGAATATAAACATAATGACTGTTAAGAAAATGACGATAAGAAAAGCTGCCATAGTGACGATCACCATAGGTAAATAGTCCGACACGATAATATTCTGGATCATAGAACTTCCCGAATAGTAATCACTGCAAACGGTATCGTTGAGATCTATAAATCGTCTGTGAGGGGGTTTCGTTTCGTTTCCGTGACACCAGAGATCGTCCGTATCGATTACTTTGTGTTTATTGTCAGCGACCCACGTCTGAAATTGCTGAAGGAATTTACATTTGCAGGACCAGAGATTATTGCCGAGAGAAACGTCGACTAAATAGGAATTAGTCGATAATTGCCAGACCGAGAAGGTTGTCAAGCGGTTCCCGTCGAGCCTTAGAATTTCAAGAGATCTCAAAGTGGTGAGAGTCGTGTTCCCGATATGGGCGATCAAATTGTTCTGAAGATACAACTCCCGGAGGTGCGAAAGATGCTCGAACTCGTAGCCTTTTAAATCTTTAATTAAATTATCCTCTAAATGAAGTGACTGAAGGGTGTTGAGGCCGTTAAAAGTCCTGTTTTGGATCGTTTCTATTCGACTCGCGTTTACGAAAAGGACTCTCATGTTTTTTCTTCCTATAAAAACATGATTTTGTAATTCTTTGAGGTTGTTTCCGTCAAGATAGACGTGAGTCGCGTCCATAGGAATCCTTCTCGGTATTAAATCGTTGTTTTGCCTCGAACAATCGACGACGTTGGTATTCCAAGTTTGATCGTGATAGCAGGAACAGTTAGTGGGACAGGTCATTTCGCAATCGCAAGCGTCGAAATCGCAACAGTGACAAAGGGCGAAACAATGCGTTTCATATTTACAAAGGAATTCAGAGGACTTTGCTTCTGTTGTCGGGATGTCGACGGTCCCACGCGAATAAGTCATTCGGCACATGACGTTCTCCAAATCCATAACGCGCGGGTATTGCCTCATCTGAGTCATATTGTTGATCAGCGGGAGCCAGTCCATGGAACAATCACAGTTAAACGGGTTTCCTCCTAAATAGAATTCAGGAAGTGACTTATTTGAGGGCACAGGTCGTAGCCGAGTGCGTTCAACTCGAGCTTACTTAACTCGTTCGCGTAAATGTCAGCTCTCGCCAAATGTTCCTTTTCAAAAAACGTATTCGGTTGAATGGAAGAAATAAAGTTGTTATTGATAAAAATCACTTCCACACTGTTCGGAATCGACATTTCATTCAATTTTTTATTCTATTATGGCTCGCGTCTAACGTCTTCACATGTAATTCGTCTTGGATTTTATAATAATTTCCGAGGCGTTCGATATAATTGCCATGAATATCCAACCACTTTAAATTACTCGGTACAAAAGCGTAATCAAACCAAACTAAATGGTTGCCGGAGAGGTTGAGCCATAAAAGTGACGCCAAAGTCGTAAAAACGCCATTTATGTCCGTTAAAAAGTTGGCGTCTAGCCGTATCGCTTCTATCTCGTTGTTTCTGTCGAACGTACCTCTTTCGATTTGTTGAATTTTATTTTTGGCGAGATTGAGGACTTGTAAGCTCGTCAAATCCCAAAACATTCCTCTCGTCAAATTTCCGATTTCGTTGTCGATAAGCCTCAGACCGGTCAACTGTTGCAAATTTTTAAACGATCCGTTTTTGAAGCTGCTGATTTGATTTTCTCCCAAATCTAAGGTTTTGAGGAGGGAGAGTTCTGAGAGGGCTTCCGGAACTTCTTGAATCGCGTTCGAACTTAGATCGAGCTCTTTGAGGTCCGAGCAATTTTTAAAAGCCTGAGAATCGATATTGACGATTAGATTGTTGTTGAGAGTCAGCTTGGAAAGAACAAAGAGGCCGTTGAAAAGGTGGGCCGTGATGTGATGGAGCCGGTTCTCCGCTATGTTTAACGTATGCAGATTATAAAGGGGGAGAAAGGCGTTGTCCTCTATGAAACCGATTGAGTTATTCCTCAAGTCTAAAATTTGAAGGAAAAACAAGTCTTTGAACGTCCTCGCGTCGATCCGGGTCAACGTATTATGCGAGAGATTGAGGATAATGAGACGAATTAAGCCGACAAACGTTCCGTCGTCGATCTGATTGCTACTCAGTTGATTGACGGAAAGGTCTAAGACTAAAAGTTGTTCCAACCGGTGAAACAACCCTCTTGCCAGCTCGTATAAAGAGTTGTTTTGAAGGTGAATTTCTCGGAGTTCTCTCGTGGAAGCGAAAAGATTTTCAGGTAAAGATTCCAATTTGTTACTCGAAAGATTAAGGACACGGAGAGAAGTGAGACCGTTAAACGACTCTGACGTTATTTCAGAGATGTCGTTATTTTGTAAATAAAGATTTTGAAGACGACGGAGCCCGGTTAAACCCGAATTCGAAGGAAGAGAACGGATATCGTTATAAGAAATATCGAGCGTCCTTAAATCCGTTCCGCCGCTACATTCGATACGCGAAACTGTCACCGTCTCCGCGGAACTCCGCGGCATAAAACCGATCGAATCCACGTCTCGGATACTATTTTTAGTAAAGTTTATCGTTTGAAGATTTCCGAGGGTGCAAAAAACGTTCGAAGGTACGGAGCGGACGTTACTTTCGATCACCTCCAACGTATGGAGTTGACGGAGACCGTCAAACTCCCGGATGTCATTTCTAACGTTTTCGCCGTACTCCAGTCCATATTACGCGTTTTTATCGAAAGATATTTAAGTTCTCTTAGTCCGTCAAAAGCGTCAGTAGGAATTTCTAAAATCTTACAGTTCGTTATGTTGAGCTCCTCGAGATGGTGGAGTCTCATGAAGGACCTCGGCGGGAGAGGACTTTCGAACAGAAACAAATCACTACACTGAACTTTAAGACGGACGGTCCCTTCGACTTGTAAATGGCTGAAGTTACCGCCTTCGGCGGCCAAAGTGCGGAGGGCGCAGGTGACCGCGAACCTTCCGGAAGTCTCGTTGTTCTCGGGCGCCCATGTACACTGCTCCGGAGTTTCGTATTTGGTGAGCGCCGAAGACAATAGCGTTGTAAAAAACGCTACCGAGAGCAGTGTCAACATCGCCATTATTTATCCACTATTTCACAATCACATTTGCATCCTTTTTATTTTTTTAAGGATCACTTCAAAGCGAGGAACCTCGCCGTCACTCGTTCATCACCATTACGAATAAAAAGAAAAAAATAAAAAACGAAAAATAAACCGATTTCCGCACTTTTTACATGAAATTTCGACTTTGAAAAAAAATCATATACTGGAATGTTTATAAGACTCGATGTTAAGTCGAAATACGGGAGACGCGGACGTCTTTAGCTAACCGATTCCGAAATCAGACTGAACTCGAAGAGTAGATCCGCACATTTAGAAAGGGAACCGAGTGGGGGGAGTTTAGTTCGGGGAAGAGAGCAGCACCGTACGCAGCGCATGTACGACCTTCCCCTCCACCGGCCACACGACCAAAAACGAAAACTTCACCCCCTCAGTCAAACATCGAAAGCTTCCTCGTTCACGTACAACCCCCTTTTCACTTTCATTATAAATGACGATATTAAATCATATTAAAAACGTTCCCACTCAACACATCCTCGCCATCTCTACTTTATCAATTTTTTGTCAACCACACAGCTTCATAAACTACGCCCAATCCTTTTTTTCATTTTAATTATCAATGTCCCTCTTTTTTAAATTTTGTCCAGAAGAAAAAGAAATGAAAAAAATTTCGGTTTGAGGTCAACCTTTTTTACCTGGCCACCCTTCAAAAGCTGATTACTTGCGAACTCCATTTTTATACCTGAGTAATCCTCAGGACTTCCATTATCCCTACGAAGATCGTAAAAAAGATTATGTCCTGCACCATATGGAATTTTTTTTTCCTCCCCTCAGATTCCTGGACGATCAACTTAAAAATAATAAAAAAATATTTTTTTGACATCTAAAAAGGCTTAAGAAACCCCTTAAAGGTTGAATGGTGAATAATAATCTTCGCAAAGTCCATCATCAAGGATGGCCCAGGTGGGGGCTTTCACCATATTGCACTCCACTTATTTAAAAAAATTCTACACCTCCCAGAATTGAACCCCAGACTTTCAAAGTGCCTAACGCCACCTGCAATTTATTTACCTATATTTTTAAAATAATCTAATTAGTTTTTACAATACGAAGATTTATTATTATTTTATTGTTTTCAATTTCAAACCTGCCGTAAATATGAAACTAATTAAATATTTAATGGCAAATAGCAGTGATTTTGTTTGTTTTTCTGAAGAATAGGAGTCAACAACCCCGATTTTATTGCAATTTTAACTTTCTCAAAGAGAATTTATTGTATTACCCTCCATGCACTGTTTTTGGGAGAGGGTTGAAAATTGATTATTTCCCGCATGGTCCTTAGGGTTGTTGCGATACTTCCGATATATCGGAATATCGATATTTTCCATCCGATATTTGCGATATTTGTACATACCAATATTTTCCTTCCGATATATCGGTTCATTCCATATTTCCTTCCGATATATCGGTTTATCCGATATTTTCCTTCCGACATATCGGTTCATCCGATATTTTCCTTCCGATATATCGGTTCATCCGATATTTTCCTTCCTATGTATCGGTTCATCCAATATTTCCTTCCGACATATCGGTTCATCCGATATTTTCCTTCCGATATATCGGTTCATCCGATATTTTCCTACCGATATATCGGTTCATCCGATATTTTCCTTCCAATATATCGGTTCTTCCGATATTTTCCTTAGGCCACATCGAATCAACCCTAATGATCCTCCAGTTTTTTCCGGACAAGTTCTGTTTTTGAAAATTCGTAAAAATGGCGGAGATCTATTAGGCCTACCTTCACCAAATTTTCACCAAATTCTCTTTATATTAAATAGAATTCATTGAAAAAAAATATTTTTTTTTTCTACATTCTAATATTATTTTGAAAAAAAAAAAAAAAAAAACGGTAGCTGGTAGGAGTCTGGGAAAAGGGAGCGTTTAAATAGTTCATGAAGTTCGTTGTGAGGGCAGCACCGGACAGTGGACTATATAAAATGAGAACAGTTATTTAAAAATTGAATTGAATTTTTAATAAAATTGAATAATATAAATTAATATTAAATCGATGCTTCTTGTAGTGGTCGAATGATATAAAATTTAGAGTAGAAGGCTTTTAGAGGTGTCCTATGCTTAGGAATTCCCTGTACCTTCCGTACATGATTAATACAGACTAAGTACTTGAAACTTCACAAACAGGTCTAAAAAAATATTTAAAATAGAGATATCAAAAAGATCAAGATAAATCAGAATTTTTTTTTTTTTTTTCGAAAAAACTGTGGGAGAATGAACCTGTAGGTGTCGTTGTTGTGTCCCTTGTGGTCTATGGTGTGACGTTTTGAAATATATTATTGCCACCTTCACTTTTTTAGGGGGTTCAGGGAGGTCTGAGCACCTTAGGGGGGCCTTGGAGAACGTCACATAAAAATCCATCAGGAACTTATCTGTCTGGAATCCTAATAAAAATTGTTTTATGAATAGGAGTAAATAATGGGAGTGAATAGTTCATTATTCAAATTTCTTTCCACTCAATAAAGGGCATTGATTTTTTTAAAAGACACTATCTTGTCATAAAATCAGATTTAATTGGAATAACGTCCGGAAAAATTCTTAATGATTACTACAATCGAGCCTTAACCCTTTCGAGAACGCTTCTGACGCCGGATTCTCTGCGCTACTGGCGCAGCACTTTTCCCCTCTCTTTGCCCCTCACTCTCCCCGACCGCTCCCAGCGGCAGCAAAGCACAGAAAGCGACGAGTGATGCGATCATCACGTAGTTCATTTCTTTCCCATCAGATTGCCAGTTTTTGCATGTCGCTAGCGCCACGGGAAGCGAAGGTGTTGAGAAGAGGCATTTTTAATTTAATTTTCCCGGCAATGTGTTTACACGTACAAGTCGGAGAGGATTAACTCCCCGACTTCCGCATCGCTCGCCGGCTCAGTGCCAAGGGATCGCCCGACCGGGAAAGCAGACAACGTCGCCGCTTCCCAAACCACATTCGCCTTTTTTTTGAATCTCCGTTTTTTTCATCACCCTTCACCTTTGGCACTCCAACGATCAAATATTTGGAAGATTTCAGCACCGACCAAGAAACGTGATCACAGAGACGATATTTGTTTTAAGTTCTTTTTTTGGTTTTTTTTATAAAAGTGTTACTCGGACGAGGTGAGTCCACCATCTTGGTTTAAATTTTTAATCTTAATTTTTCATACGGAGGTACCTCTTTTCTTTTTCTTTTATCTTTTCGTTTTTAATGTCATATTAGCGATAATAAACCGCCCCTATTAATTATCTTTTTTGCTCTTTAATTTACCTATTTTTATTTTTATTTTTCTTTCTTTTCTTAAGACAAAAAGG
Source organism: Orius insidiosus (assembly GCA_014119065.1). Lineage (NCBI taxonomy): Eukaryota > Metazoa > Arthropoda > Insecta > Hemiptera > Anthocoridae > Orius > Orius insidiosus. Next base: position 13,682 of record JACGAQ010003689.1, read on the forward strand.
GAGATCCGGATTTGTCCAATCCAAAAGGGAAAGACCCCCGGATCCCCAACATTTGGTCCTCAGCGGGCCGGATTATTGTCGCTAATTTTCCCCGTAAAAAAAAAAAAAATTTTTGTCATTTTAATTAGAGTCATTTTTTCGTCGGACGAGTTTCAACATGTCCACAACAGACAAGGAGAAAGTCGCTGAAGCGAAGACACTTAAAGCGAAGACGACGTTTTTGAAGATGAATTTTAACGCTATTGCCCATGAACTTAAAGCGATCACCGAACAAGGCCGTAAAATAGATGATAATGCAGATCCTGGCGTAGTTCTCCTATTTAAAGGTATGATGAATTCAATAGATGATGTTTATCGCAGACTTACTCAAACTTGGGAGGAGTTGCTGCAAGTTTATATTTTGCATGACCAGGAAACGGAGTTTCCGACCGAGGCGGAGAAAAATATTTACGCCAATACTAAGCGATATTTTTACGAAGCCAAGGCAAAGCTTGTCGAAATAAGCGAGGCAGCCCGACCGTCTACGAATCCGGAGATGACCTTGAACGCTTCGCAAAGCATACCCGCCCGTTCTCGCTTCCCTAAATTAAAATTACCTACTTTTTCAGGCAAGCTTTCAGAATGGCCGATCTTCAGAGATAATTTTACGTCGTTGATACATAAGGATGAAAATATCAGCAAAATGGACAAGTATCACTACCTCATCGGATATCTTACGGATCGAGCGTTAGACGTCATCAAATCGATTCCACTTCTCGAAAATAACTACGACCTTGCTTGGAAGACACTCAGCAAGACTTTTGATCATAAGCGGACGTTGGCAAGTACTTACCTAAATACTTTGATAAATTTTAAGCCAATGACTGGCAAAATTAACCCTGATATTCTGCAGAATTTTCTTTCGATTGTTCCTCCAAATATCGCCGCTTTCAAAAACTTGAAAATCGATCATCCAGAAGAATACATTTTTTTTGAATTAGCCATCCGCATTTTAGACACTCAGACCAGAGAGGCCTTTGAAATGCAAAACTCGTCAGTCGACTACCCCACGTTTGAATCGCTCGTCGACTTCGTACAAGATCGTATGAGGGCTCTTCAGCATTCTACTTCCGAGACTTTCAAGCCGTCCAACGTCGTCGAAACTTCTAAACCGCCGAAGTCTCCTAAGGCTTTTGAGCCGAACAGACCTCAAGTCAGCGTTTTGTCAGCTAATACGTCGAATAACGTGAAAAAGGCGGGTTTGCCGACCTGTAAGATCTGCAACAACACTCATCGCATTGCCGAATGTTCTACTTTGCTGCAGGCGTCACCCTCCGAGCGATTAGTCATGCTTAGAAACCATCGCTGCTGCTTCAACTGTTTGCATCCCGGACAGCATACCGCAGCGGATTGCAAATCGGCTAGAAGATGCGACCAATGTCAACGTCGTCACCACACCTTGATTCATCAAGCATTTGCGGAAAAGTCACCCCCACATACGACAAAAGAAAAGGATACGACTTCACCAACCTCGTCAACATCCTCTACAAAGCCTTCGGTACAACTAGCAGCTGTGGACAACGCCAACAGCGTCCTGTTGGGTACAGCTGTCGCGCTAGGCCGAGATGCTGACGGAAAATACCAGCCAGTTCGACTGGTGCTCGACTCTGGAAGTCAACGATCCCTCATAACCACGCGGTGTGCCCAAAGATTAGGCTTAATCTCGACACCCAGTCCTCATCAACTGGTCGGAGTTGGCCAGGTGAAGCTGACTGAACGTTTGGGCCAAGTAAACTGTATAATCAAGACGGATCAGCCGAAAAGACCGTTGATTTCGGCCCCGTGTCTGGTAGTTTCGACCATCACGGGTGATTTACCACAAACGACCTTACCCGGATCCATTTTGGAAACTTTTAAGTCTTACAAGCTCGCTGATCGTACATTTGGGAAACCTGGACCCGTAGACATCTTGCTCGGCGCTGACCTGTATGGAGACATCGTCATAGGAAAACCGATACGTATCTCGCCCGTCGACCCGACTCTCCTAAACACTGTTTTTGGGCATGTGCTTCTAGGGAAATACGGAACTTCAAACGAAGCGACCTCCACAGTTCTTCTGAACAGCTGCACGGACGAAATCAACACGACCTTAAAACGATTTTGGGCGATCGAAGAACCGGTTTCCACGAAAATCGTGTCTCCGGACGACGAGTGGTGTGAAAATCATTTCGTAGAAACTCACCAGCGATTGGAAATGGACGCTACGTTACTCGTTTACCTTTCAATGGCCACCAGACGTCCTTAGGTGAATCTCGACCTCAAGCCATGACCCGATTTTTGCGCCTCGAATCGACGCTGTCCAAGAATCCCATCGCCAAGAAATCTTATGATGATTTCTTGAGAGAATATTTAGACCTCGGTCATATGACCCTCGCAAAAACTCCTGGAATTTATTACCTACCACACCATGCTGTGAAAAAGATGGATGACATCGAAGGAAAAATCAGAGTCGTCTTCGACGCATCTGCGAAAACCTCAACTCGATCATTGAACGACTGTTTACATGCAGGACCTAAATTGCAACTGGACATTGCGGACATCCTTCTCAATTTTCGACGCCATAAATTCGTTTTCACTACCGACATAAAAAAGATGTATCGCCAAATTTTGATTGATACGTCTGAAACAAAGTTCCAACACATTCTTTGGAGGTTTCGACCGGATGAAGAAATTTTGGATTACGAACTATTAACCCTGACCTACGGCATGTCTTGCGCCCCATTTATTGCGTTACGAGTGATTAAGCAACTGATCGAAGACGAAGGTCCGTCGTATCCGCGGGCAGCGGAAGTTCTGAAGACCGACATATACATCGACGACGTCGTAACGGGAGCGTCTTCATTCGACGATGCTCTTGACTTGATCGTCCAGCTCATCAAGCTTCTGCGGAAAGGCTGCTTTGATTTGGGAAAATGGTCGTCGAACTCTTCTGAACTTTTGAAGCGTGCTGGGGTGACTGCGGAGGACAGCTTGGTTAATTTGGCGAACAATGAAGACCAGACCATCAAAATCTTGGGGCTCCAATGGAATTCGACCCTCGATAGCTTCTCCTACAAGATCAGAGAGCCTCCACCCGGAATAACGAAACGAACCATCCTATCCACCACGGCACGTTTATACGATCCCCTCGGATTTCTTTCACCGGTAATATTCACCGCCAAGAAAATATTACAAGACATTTGGATCGCCGGTTCGGGATGGGATGAACCCCCTCCGTCAAAGGTTGCTAACCATTGGACAACGTTTCTTGCCGAACTACCTTCTCTTTCTGAAGTTGACATTCCTCGATTTCTTCGTATTGACGAAAAGGCGAGCTATAGCCTCCTAGGATTTTCCGATGCGTCGGAAATTGGCTATTGCGCCGTCTTATACCTCCGAGTTCAAGTTGCTTCTCACGTCAACCTCTTTTTATTGAAGGCGAAAACTAAATTAGCCCCGCTTAAGCCGAGCTTAAGCGTTCCGAGACTGGAGCTGCTGGGAGCTAAGCTTCTTACCACGTTGCTGACAGCATTAGCGCCTTTCGTGCTCATTTGCAGAGCCCGAAAGTTTTCCTGTTCACCGACTCCATGACCGTCCTGTCTTGGCTGAAAACCCCCTCTCATCTGCTGAAGATGTACGTTGCACAACGAGTCAACGCGATTCTCGAGGACTCCGAACCAACATTTTGGCACCACGTCAGAAGCAAGGAGAATCCCGCCGATATTGGATCCCGTGGCTTGATGCCTAGCCAGATTATCGACAACGGCTTCTGGTGGAACGGCCCTTCTTGGGCCTCCGGTCCTCTTGATCGATGGCCTCTTCAGAAACTTCCGACGAGACCTCCAGAAGACTTACCCGACTTAAAAGGCGATCGAGTTCACGTTAATGTCACCACGACCGATTGGGACCTCGAGAGTTGGACGCAGAGATTTTCCTCATACACTCGGCTGATACGCTCCCTTTGTTACGTTTACCGATTTCTCAGCCGTCCGCGGGATAAACGCACCGGCGCCATCGACCATAGCGAATTTCAAAAGGCTCTATCCTCTTATTTAGCTAAGCTGCAGACACGATTTTATGCGGACATGGATATTCAGCAACGAAATTTATTTAATGTACTCAATGTGTTTCAGGACGCCAGTGGCATTTACAGGGTGGGCGGTCGACTGAAAAACGCCAACTTACCGTACGAAGAGCTCCACCCAATCTTGCTGCCACGACGGTGCCACTTCAACACCCTGATCGTTAACTACTACCACAAGGTATACAATCACGTTGGCCCGCAGACGTTGATGTCGCTCATTCGAAAAATATACTGGATTCCAGCGGGGAAGAACTTCGTCAAGAAACAGTCTCGATCATGCCACGTCTGTTACAAGTGGTCGGCTCGACCCCAGCCTCCCTACATGGGTGACCTGCCTGGAGCCCGGACATCCGAAAATACTGTTTTTCACCACGTTGGTGTTGATTTTGCGGACCGTTGCAATGTCGCGAGTCGTCTCGTCGTAGGAGTCCACTCGTCAAATCTTACATCTGTTGTTCATTTGTTTTACAACCAAGGCCATACACCTGGAAATTGCCAAGGACCTCAGCACTGAAGGTTTTCTTGATTGCCTCGACCGATTTATCGCCAGACGTGGCACCCCTGCTCACATGTACTCCGACTGTGGCACCAATTTTGTAGGAGCGTCACGATATCTGAAGGAAGTCGAAGAATGGATGAACGCTCAAGACACGAAAACTTCGCTGATAGACTGCGCTGCTGTAAAGGGAATCACCTGGCATTTCAACCCCCCTCGTTCACCCCACTTCGGGGGACTGTGGGAAGCAGGAGTAAAATCCGTCAAAACGTTATTGTTCAAAACCTTGGGCCAACAACCGTTCACAGAAAAGGAGTTGAATACGATGGTAGTGAAGATTGAGGGACTACTCAACTCCCGGCCCTTAACACCACTGTCAGATGACGCTAATGACCTTCAACCCTTGACCCCGGCTCATTTCCTCATTGGAAAGACATTGAAAAATTATCCCGATTATGACCTCACCGATGAGAAGGAACAGTTACTTTCGCGGTGGCAGTATTTGCGCCGCAAGGTACAAGATTTTTGGAGCAGATGGAAGACCGAATATCTGCAATCTTTACAACCCAGGAAAAAGTGGTTACGCGATCCACCCAACTTACAGATCGGCGAATTAGTACTCGTATACGATGAAAAGACGCCGCCTTTCCACTGGCCTCTGGCCCGAGTTATAGAAGTTCAACCCGGCAAAGACGATATCGTACGAGTAGCCACTATCAAGACACAACAAGGAACCTATAAACGATCAGTCGCCAAATTGGTGCGGCTGCCGTTTACCCAAACGAGCGTACCCCCCCAGGAAAATTAAGGTGGGCGGTATGTTGAGAAGAGGCATTTTTAATTTAATTTTCCCGGCAATTGTGTTTACACGTACAAGTCGGAGAGGATTAACTCCCCGACTTCCGCATCGCTCGCCGGCTCAGTGCCAAGGGATCGCCCGACCGGGAAAGCAGACAACGTCGCCGCTTCCCAAACCACATTCGCCTTTTTTTTTGAATCTCCGTTTTTTTCATCACCCTTCACCTTTGGCACTCCAACGATCAAATATTTGGAAGATTTCAGCACCGACCAAGAAACGTGATCACAGAGACGATATTTGTTTTAAGTTCTTTTTTTTGGTTTTATTTTATAAAAGTGTTACTCGGACGAGGTGAGTCCACCATCTTGGTTTAAATTTTTAATCTTAATTTTTCATACGGAGGTACCTCTTTTCTTTTTCTTTTATCTTTTCGTTTTTTAATGTCATATTAGCGATAATAAACCGCCCCTATTAATTATCTTTTTTGCTCTTTAATTTACCTATTTTATTTTTATTTTTCTTTCTTTTCTTAACACAAAAAGGGAGATCCGGATTTGTCCAATCCAAAAGGGAAAGACCCCCGGATCCCCAACAGAAGGTAATAAATTTTTTAGATTCCCGCTGGCGTGGGCAACTAAAGTCGCCTGCGGTCTCCAAACGAAAAGCGCGAATGGCAACTGGGCGATCAAAGGTTTATATCGGAAGGAAAATATCGGATGAACCGATACGGAGGAAAATATCGGATAACCGATATATCGGAAGGAAATATCGGATGAACCGATATATCGGAAGGAAAATATCGGATTAACCGATATATCGGAAGGAAAATATCGGATGAACCGATATATCGGAAGGAAAATATCGGATGAAACGATATATCGGAAGGAAAATATCGGATGAACCGATATATCGGAAGGAGAATATCGCGATAATTCCGATATATCGCGATATATCGCTTCGGATGTTAACAATTATCCGTGTGTTGCCTCATTTTTCTTTCGGATTCATATCGTAAAATATCGCGATATATCGGTAAGGAGTATCGTATCGGATAAAATATCGGAAGGAAAATATCGGATGAACCGATATATCGGAAGGAAAATATAGGTACAAATTTCGCAAGGGGAATATCGATATTCCGATATATCGGAGTATCGCAACAACCCTATTGGCAACTGTAGTCGCCTGCGGTCTCGAAAGGGTTAAGGAAGCCCCTGACTGGGCTCCAGCTTTGATTGTGAGAGAAATAAAAGAATTGTTTTGCCAATCATTACGTTAGGGAGTTTTATTTCCTGTATTTTCAAAAAGAACCTTTCATCGATAATTCAAAGCAGGGATAATTCCAAAGTGTGCTCTGATACATAAAAAAAATGGTTCCATCTTCCCTTTTTTGTTTTTGTCCCGATACATGGTCCCTTTGGGAATTTATCAAATAAAATCAGATATGGGGTGGAGACGTGGAAAGGGCCCCCAGGTATCGGAGTGGGGCAGTCCGAAGCCTCCGACGTTCCATTATTCTTGTTTTATGTAAAACTCAGGGAGAAGTGATTCAATAAGAGGGACGTGATGGGTTCCCTAAGGAACATAAATATCAGACGAAGGGTAAAGAACGGGCGAGGGACGGGGACCTTTAACGAACCGTGCCTCCTTCAATTGGACCACCTCAGACCCCAATCAGTGCCTCTTCTTATCTGCGGTCTAATAGTCTGTGTGCGATTTGTCCCTCCATTTTTATTTTCTTCTCTTTGAAAACGTCGAAATCTGAAGTAAAACAGAGAAAAACTCCCATTTTTATTGCTCCTTCCTTACATTTAAAGCGTTTTCGAAATGAAAAACCTGAAAGTTTTCAATTCTTTCAGAAGTTTCGATTGAACCCATTCCAATTGGAAGACTCTTGGAAATCTACCGGAGCTTCATATTGTCGGCTAGAAAGTTTCACAAGTTTGAGACGGGAAAGTGACAGGTGGATTGAACCTTGCAGGTATTCTCGTGAACTGGCGGCGAGGGAGGGTGGTAGATGGGATCGTAATGCAGAAACCATCTAGGATAGTTCTTTTTTAGTCTAGCCGAAGTCGACTCCCCGGTATTTTTGGGGTTCCAATAATAAAAACAAGTTGGAAGGTGAATTTTGAAGGCTCCCTTCTTAGGAGGCACAACTGGAACGTGACTGCCAGGCATTTTGGAGGCTCTCTTATATGGGGACACACTAGGAGCCTAACTGCCAGGCATTTCGGAAGCTCCCTACTTTGAGGGCGCACCTGGATCGTGACTGCCAGGCATTTGGAGGTTCTCCTATATGGGGACACACCAGGAGACTAACTGCCAGGCATTTTGGAGGCTCCCCTATATAGGGACGCACCTGGAGCGTGACTTCCCTCATTTTGGAGGCTCCTCTCTATAGGGACGCACCTGGAGCGTGTGACTGCCGGTATTTTGGATGCTCCTCTCTATAGGGACGCACTGGAGCGTGACTGCCAAGCATTTTGGAGGTTCTCCTATATAGGGACACACCAGGAGCCAACTTCCAGGCATTTCGGAAGCTCCTGCTTTGAGGCGCACCTGGATCGTGACAGCCAGGCATTTTGGAGGTTTCCTATATGGGGACACAGAGCCTAACTTCCAGGCATTTGGAGGCTCCCTATATAGGGACGCACCTGGAGCGTGACTTCCACTCACTTTGGATGCTCCTCTCTATAGGGACGCACCTGGAGCGTGACTGCCAGGCATTTTGGAGGCTCTCTTATATGGGGACACCCAGGAGCCTAACTGCCAGGCATGTCGGAAGCTCCTTCTTTGAGAGCGCACCTGGATCGTGGCTGCCAGGCATTTTGGAGGTCTCCTATATGGGAACACCAGGAGAAACTGCCAGGCATTTAGGGGCTCCCTACTAGGGAGCACCTGGAGCGTGACTGCCAGGCATTTTGGAGGCTCCCTTCTTTGAGGGCGCTACTGGAACGTGACTGACACGTCTGCCAGTCATTTTGGAGGCTCTCCTATATGGGGACACGCAAGGAGTCTAACTGCCAGGCATTTTGAGGCTTTCTGTATGCTGCACGAATGTGACAGCCAACGATATTGGAGTAGTTTCTGCTACTACCGCTAAACTTTTCCAATTTTAAACTTTTAATTTAATTGTAAAATAGGGATGTCTATTTTATTTAGTAAATTTGTTTATTATGTAAGTCTAAAAGCAAAATTGATATCCGAAAAAGCAATTAATTATCTACATTTGTTCGTATTCACGGTCTGCACTGTTGGTTACTGGATCGGAAGGGTTCGGATCGGCGGGGGGTTGAAATTCCGGCTTTCCAGTCAATACCCTACCAATTCCTTTTATTTACGTTAAACTCTGTAATATGTTTCAGGCAGATGTTTGACTTAACTCTGTGTTTTAACTTCCCTTGCTATTATTAAACGGTTTATTTGTTTGAAGTTGTTTCGTGGGGAGGGCGCGTACGAGATGAAAACGGCACCCGAATAAATTTAAACACATTCAATTAATAGAAACTATCCACGAAATTGAATTTTTTTTCTGGTTTAATATTCAGGGGAGAAGGGTTTCTCGACATTTTTGTTAAACTGGTCGGAAGAATGGGAGAGAGAAGAAATTGAAACATCTCTTGTCAACCGGATTAATATCGTCATTTAGGGCCTTCGAGGAAAGAATCCATTGATCTTCCGAGATTATCTGAGTGGCTCATTCATCCAAAGTGACATGCAGTCGTTCACTCTTTTATCCTTAAGTCTCCCTTCTCGTTTTTACCCGGAATCTAAATAATGCTACCGGATAAAAATTTTTATTGAAAATTACATCTGATTTTAAACTCGGGAAATTTTACACAATGTCGAAATTAAACTCGGTTGGCTACAGGATGAACAGGGCGGCCGAAATCAGGGCGGCTATGAATAGGCAAAATATTTCGAGTATGAAAATCCTAAGCCTTCAAAAGCAAAGGTGAAGCCAAAAAGCGCGGAGCTCTATCGCCTCTCGTGCAGAAGGTATATCGTCGACCTGAAATCGAAGGTAAGGACCCCAGAATTCATTTACACGGAAAAAAGCTGACGCCATTTTTACATTCTACGGAAAAACCGGATTTGAGCAAACCCATAGAGCGTCAATTAAAACACCTTCGGATTATCCGGATAATTATTAATGACTACTGTTGGCGCCTAAAGTAAAAGGTGTGATAAAAGTTCTTATTTTAGAGACTCAAAGAACGGAGTCGCCACTGAAAAGGCCTTTCCATGCGAGGGATTTAAGAATAAAACAAAGACTTCAACATGACGTTCTTGAAGTTTTAAGGAATAAAAGAACGATGAAAGGCGTCAATTATGGACGATTGCCCACGGTACAACTTCTACTTTAAGTTTTATTTCGCATAATTTCATACCTTTAAATATTTTTTACAGGCATAGTTTAATGTAAGTCTTCAATATGAACAATAAAGTACATTTTAACACATAATTACTGTTTAAACAAATCATAGGTCATTGACCTTAAGAAATCGGTCGAAAACAGCATAGCAGACCCGCAGAGAAATGGCTAAATGTGCCATTAATACGTTTGAAAAATGGCTGGATGTGCCATCGATGCGTAAAAAATGGGCAAATGCGGTATAAACCTAATGAAATCGGTCGGATTTGCCATAGACCTGTAGAAAAAATGCGGCCTGCCCGCAGAAAACGGCATAGCAGACCCGCAGAGAAATGGCTAAATGTGCCATTAATACCTTTAAAAAATGGCTGGATGTGCCATCGATGCGTAAAAATGGCCAAATGCAGTATAAACCTAATGAAATCGGTCGGATTTGCTAAAGACCTGTAGAAAATTATTGACATGCCGTCTGCCCGCAGAAAACGGCATAGCAGACCCGCAGAGAGATGGCTAAATGTGCCATTAATACGTTTAAAAAATGGCTGGATGTGCCATCGATGCGTAAAAAATGGCCAAATGCGGTTATAAACCTAATGATCGGTCGGATTTGCCAAAGACCTGTAGAAAAGAATGACTGCCTCCTGCCCGCAGAAAACGGCATAGCAGACCCACAGAAAAAAGGCTAATGCCATTAATACGTTTAAAAAATGGCTGGATGTGCCATCGATGCTAAAAAATGGCCAAATGCTGTATAAACCTAATGAAATCGGTCGGATTTGCCAAAGACCTGTTTGAAAATGAATGGACATGCCGCCTGCCCGCAGAAAACGGCATAAAGACCCGCAGAGAAATGGCTAGATATGCCATTAATACGTTTAAAAAATGGCTGGATGTGCCATCGATGCTTAAAAAATGGCCAAATGCGGTATAAACCTAATCAAAATAGTCGGATTTGCCAAAGGCCTGTAGAAAATTAATGACATGCCGTCTGCCCGCAGAAAACGGCATAGCAGACCCACAGAAAAAAAGGCTAGATATGCCATTAATACGTTTTAAAAAAATGGCTGGATGTGCCATCGATGTAAAAAATGGCCGAAATGCGGTATAGACCTAGAAATCGGTCAATTGCCAAAGACCTGTAGAAAATGAATGACATTACATGCCGCCTGCCCGCAGAAAACGTCATAGCAGACCACAGAAAAAAGGCTAGATATGCCATTAATACGTTTAAAAATGGCGGATGTGCCATCGATGCGTAAAAAATGGCCAAATGCGGTATAAACCTAATGAAATCGGTCGGATTTGCCAAAGACCTGTAGAAAATGAAGACAATGCCCGCAGAAAACGTCATAGTAGACCCGCAGAGAAATGGCTGTAGTGTCATAATACGTTTAAAAAATGGCTGGATGTGCCATCGATGCTTAAAAAATGGCCAAATGCGGTATAAACCTAATCAAAATAGGTCGGATTTGCCAAAGGCCTGTAGAAAATGAATTGACATGCCTCCTGCCCGCAGAAAACGGCATAGCAGACCCACAGAAAAAAGGCTAGATATGCCATTAATACGTTTAAAAAATGGCTGGATGTGCCATCGATGCTTAAAAAATGGCCAAAATGCGGTATAAACCTAATGAAATCGGTCAAATTTGCCAAAGACCTGTAGAAAATGACATGCCGCCTGCCCGCAGAAAAACGTCATAGCAGACCCACAGAAAAAAGGCTAGATATGCCATTAATACGTTTAAAAATGGCTGGATGTGCCATCGATGCGTAAAAAATGGCCAAATGCGGTATAAAACTAATGAAATCGGTCGGATTTGCCAAAGACCTGTAGAAAATGAATGACATGCCCGCAGAAAACGTCATAGTAGACCCGCAGAGAAATGGCTATATGTGTCATTATACGTTAAAAATGGCTGGATGTGCCATCGATGCTTAAAAAAATGGCCAAATGCGGTATAAACCTAATCAAAATAGGTCGGATTTGCCAAAGGCCTGTAG
>JACGAQ010003690.1:0-25415 GCA_014119065.1 Orius insidiosus
GAAATCCGTCAGCCATTTATAGAAGCCGCTTATTTTCGCTAAATGGGTTGCATGACTTACTCGTAACCAATAAAACACTTGGAGCTCCTATCTGAAAGTTTAACTTTGCCATTTGTGTGCGTGTTACCTCCACATCAACCCATTTCCAAGGGGGTGATAATTACTAAAATAAAACTTTAATATTTTTACTCACTAATTAAAATATAATCTTTTGTTTTTCAACTTCTTTTTAAATGATATATAATCAAACCACCATTAAAAAAAATCTTTTCATATTAATAAATTAGTAAATGAGGGAGAAAGAATAAAAAACGGATATTCCACGACCGGTTTCGGCGCCTCATCAGGTGGGCAATTTCATTTTACTTTCCTTGATCCTCCCTATTACTAAAATAAAAAATTGATAAACAACCTCAATTATGTACTTTAATATTCAAACCCTAGATTAAAATCAATAATTTATATAATGTAAATTAAATTCTACAGAAGTATAAAGTTCAACAAAACTAAAAAAAAGGGCAAAAAACTTCGAGTTGAAAATCAGTTTTCAATTAAAAAGTCCGATTTTCTCCATGATATATGAAAAAGTAAACAATAAAAGTTTTCACCTTCTTTCGCGTATTGACTTTTTAAAGGATTTTTAAAAAAAACTAATTTTAAGTCTTGATGTCTCAGACTTATTTATTATTAAATACCCAAGTAGAATGAGAAATCGGAACAAAAAACTTTTTTGGGTCAAAAAGTTTGTAATTTATTTACATGAAATTTTAATGCCAAAAAAAATTTCCTTTTTTTCTTGTCTTTTTAAAGGGTCACGTGCATATAACTTACAGCGGAAATGCTGTGAATTCATTCTCTTTGAAGGGTTAGCCAGGGGGGTCTAGGACTTGATTGGGTTCCATTGAGTTCGTTTTTGAACGCTCTAACTTATTTATACTCTTATTGAGTAGCTATCTACCTGTGTGCTTTTTCTAATTTGTTTATCCCCTCTGGTTGTTAATGTATCACACCTTGGTCTCTCGTTTTTTGTTCCATCCCCGATGTAAAGCCCTTGAAAAAATAAAATTACCCCCCCCCCCCCCCTGCGTGATTCTGCTCAAGCTCCAAATACGGTACCTATAGGCAGAAAAATGTCGATTTATTTATTGAAGTAGTACATTTATTATCCAAAAAATAAGCATTGCGTGCACTGACAAAGTAGGTTTGGCAAATAGATGATTCTTTTTTTGTCTCGTCTTTCATTGTGTTTATGATTGATAAATAATTGGAACAATATTACAAAAAATGTGTTTTCTGATGGTATATCACTTCAATACAACAATTTTTTGTATTCCTCAATCATCGATAAGTATCCATTATATGTCCAGTATATTTAAAATCGAATTTTTTTTTATTCTAGAAATTTTGTGTCGAAAATCTTTAAAAGATTATAGAATAAGTAAGATCCAGAAGTGTCAGTGTGTTCTAGAAGGTTCTGGACCGTTCAAGAAGGATTTAAACGATTTCAGAGCGTTTAGAATGGTTCTCGAAAGCGTTTTGGGAGGTTACAGAGGGTATAGATCGTTTTGTGAGGTTTCAGAAGGTTCCAGATGGTTCTAGGACGATAGGGAGGTTCCAAAAGGTTGTATAACGTTCCCGGAGGTTCCAAAGGGTTGTAGAACGTTCCGGGAGGTTTTAGGTGGTTAGATCGTTCAAGAAGGGTTTAAAATATTTCAGGACGTTTAAAAAGGTTCCCGAAAGCGTTTTGGGAGTTACAGAGGGTTATAGATCGTTTCGTGAGGTTTCAGAAGGTTCTAGGATGATCGGGAGGTTCCCAAAGGTTGAGAAACGTTCCAGGAGGTTCTAAAGGGTTGTAGAACGTTCTGGGTGGTTTTAGGTGGTTAGAGGAGGTTTTACAATAGAAATTCCAAGACGTTTCTGGAGGTTACAGAGGGTTATAGATCGTTTCGTGAGGTTTCAGAAGGTTCTAGGACAATCGGGAGGTTCCAATAGGTTGTGAAACGTTCCGGGTGGTTCCAAGGGTTGAAGAACGTTCCGGGAGGTTTTAGATGGTTATAAGAAGTTTCAGAAGCTTCCTAGACGTTCCGGGAGGTTTCAAAAGTCAAGAGTCAGCAGTCAGCAGCTAGCATTTTATAGTGAAAATCAGCATTCGTAGCAGCCCGTAGTCAGCAGTTACCATACTACAGTCAGAATTCAGCAGTCAGCATTCTACAGTCAGCTGTTAGCATTCTGCAGTCAGCAGTTAGCATTCTGCAGTCACCAGAACATATTACAGTGTGAATTCGCCAGTTAGCGTATTACCGTAAGATTACACCAGTCAGCAACTTTGGGAGGATTCCCCGAAATTCACCCTAATCCTCCCAAACGTTCTCTCCTCAATAGTCGACAACACTCAGCCGAAATTCTCCCTAAACCCCCCAAAAGTCGTCCCCAATTATAGTTGACAACACTCCCAAAAATCACCTTAACCCTCCCAAAAGTTGTCCTCAATAGTCGACAACACTTCTCGAAATTTACCCTAATCCTCCCAAAAGTTGTCCCCAATAGTAGAAAACACTCCCAGAAATTCTTCCTAATCCTCCCAAAAGTTGTCCCAATAGTCGTCAACACTTCCAAAAAATAGCCCCCACACTCCGCAAAATTCTCCATAATCCACGCCAAAATCACCTCCAATCCTCTCCAAAATCGCTCCTAATTTTCCCCAAAATAGTCCCCAATACTCACCGAAATTTAACTTTACATTAAGGTTAATTATGATGTTCCCAATTGTCGACAACACTCCCCGAAATTCACTAAAATCCTCCCAAACGTTCTCTCCTCAATAGTCGAAAACACTCCCAGAAATTCTCCCTAATCCTCCCGAAAGTTGTCCCCAATAGTCGGCAACACTCCCCGAAATTCGCCTTAACCCTCCCAAAAGTTGTCCCCAATGGTCGGCAACACTCCCAGAAATTCACCCTAATCTCCCGAAATTGTCCCAATAGTCGAAAACACTCCCCGAAATTCTCCCTTATCCTTCTTTAAATCGTCTCCAGTACTTCTCCAAAACGTCGAAAAAAACCTCCCCCATAATTGCTGAAGCTTCTCAGCATTTAAAATGTGCATTTCAAGCATAATATAGGGCACTTCCTAAAATCAAGAGCCCACTAAGGTCTTGCCCTTGGGGTCAAAAGACTGGGATCGATCAAAACTTTGTGACGCCGTCAATCACGAGTCTGTCGCAAACTTCTAAAAGCGGGCTTGTTCCCTGTTCAGCCTGATAAAACCTTTTTCATTAAAGTAAATTTTGAAATGATTTTGACGTCGCTTTTTAATTAAAAAAATGTTAGTTGGATGTCTATCGAGTTTTAAATTAAATCGTTGATATAATTTTTAATAACCATTCCAATTTTCCTTTTACCGTTTGATCTGAGCGTGAATAAAATTGACCGTCCGATTACTCTCTTTCGGGATGAACAGTGCGAACGAAGGGAATATTCAAATGTGCTCCGCCATCCCTTTTCCCCTCGTCGCTCCGTCCTTTTCGAGCCGATAGGGGTCATCCCGTTGCGTGGCCATCCATAAATTTTCGAGTGAAATCATCGTTTGATTCAATACAGAGAAAGAGGATGAAAAAAAAATTGTTCGTATCGTTGAAACGGAGCAGGAGTTTAAATTCAATGAGGTTTTAACCCGTCCCTTTCTACTTGAATCCGCAACTCCTCCTCAAATTATCTCTTCTTATAACATTTCCGACGAATGAATAATTTAAACTTCAATTTCTTGAGCCCAGATGGAGGCTTTTGCCATATTGCCATCAATTTTAGGATAATTTTTTCAACAATTTTTTCCTGGACCCCACATTTCTCAATCTCTGGTTCTTTGAACCTCATCAGATAAAAAGGTCTAAACAAAAAGGAATTTCAATTAAATGATCTTCCGGAGATTCTTCTGAGCAAAAAACGTTCTATAATAAATGATTACTTGTATACCTGGCGTAGATTAAATGTTTTCCTTCGCTTCTCGGCTACCATATAATACAAAACCAATCATGAAGTAGGCGTAGAACATATGGCAGGCACGGGCCGATGATAGGGACAAAAAAATTACGGCCTGGACCTTTTAGGATAATTACGCCAAGGAGCGGTCGTAATGGGAGACCGCACTGTATTTCAATGGACCGGATGTTCGTGTCATTTTTACATTCATTTTTTACTAGAAAATATTTTAAAATGATGACAGTAGGTTCATTTCTTTTATTCTGCTACTAAAGCAAGAGAGAACGGACTATTTTCCTAGTCGAAATTGGGGAAGAATCGCATAGATTCCCGCCGATACGGCACGAATCGCATGCGATCGAATAAAGATTGCGTCAGTCGCAAAATCGCAGGATCTTTATTGAAAAGCACAAGATTAACAAAGAAATTAAAGTGGATTTGGGGTTTTTGCCAAAAGAACCGTTTACCAGCCCTTTTTAGGTTTTTTTTTCTACTGTCGATGATCCTTTTGAGGGTGGGGGGGAGGGTACTGAATTTTTGGGAGGACACCGATCAACACAACGCATTCCACCCTAAAGCAGTTGAACATAAAAAAAATCTACATTTCGACATAAAAAATCTGTAGTTCACCATGATGCGTTTGGCATAATGCAATTGAACATAAAGCTTTCAAAATTTAAAAAATTTTGAGCATAATGCATTTCAACAAAAAGCGTTTCTCCATAAACGACTTTTTCAATAAATGACAGTCTACATAAAAAAAGTGCAAGTCACCATAATGCTTCTCACCATAAAAGACTCTCTTTATACTTGTTTTTTCGCCATAAAACTGTTTCTGTCGTATGGGCATAATACATCTCACCATATACTATGGACAGCGAAAGAGTAAGCCTACTTTCGCCGTATAAAACGCGATTATGGCGAAACGACAATAACCTTAAAACTTGACAGTTCAGCATAATGCAATTAACATAAAGTATCTCACAATAAACTAGGAAAAGCAAGCATGCAGCCAATGGGATTAGCTCGTTTTATGACACAAGGGGGTTAACTTTTTTTTCTCGCGAGGATGTGCGAATTATGGTGAACTGTCAAGTTTTAAGGTTTTTGTCGTTTTGCCATAATTGCGTTTTTAACGACGAAAATATGCTTGCTCTTTGGCTGTCCCTTGTTTATGGTGAGATGCATTATGCCCAAACGACAGAAACAGTTTTATGGCGAAATAACAAGTTTTAAAGAGAGGCTTTTATGGTAAGATGCTATGATGACTTGCACTTTCTTATGTCGGCTTGCATTTATTGAAAAAGTCGTTATGGCGAAACGCTTTATGTTGAAATGCAATACGTTTAAAATTTTTGAACTTCCCAGATGTCATTTGCATTATGCCGAAACGCATGATGTATGAAGCCCAAACGACAAAAACAGTTTTATGGCGAAACGGCAAGTTCTTTAAAATGAAAGTTTCCTTAATAGTTCACTGCGTTATGTTGAAACGACAAATTTTACGTCGAACGACAAGTCTTAAATCTCTTCTTTATGGTGAGATGTATTATGTTTAAATGCATTACGGTTTACGTTTCGACTATTTTCGTTATGTTGAGTTGCAGATTTTTTATGGTGAACTCGCGATTTCGGCTATTTTATGGTCAAATGCATTATGGCGAACCGCATTATGTCGACAAGTATACACTCACATTTTTCCAACCGGACTTCTCCGAAATCTCTGAAAAACAAACTTTTTCTACGTCTTTCTCGGAAAAAAAAAAAAAAACAAAAAAAAAAAAAAAAAAAACGCTTATTCCAAAGTTATTGTGACACCCACCATCGAAGAACTTCGGAAATAGCTTGTCCAGCAAAGCAAAATTCATAAGTTTATAACCGATAGTATTGAGAATAGAAAGCTTAAAAATTTTTGCTTCTCGTGGTTTTTCGACGCAGAAACTCTCTTTTTCCCCAATTTTCGGAAGAAAAGCTCCCTTTTTACAAGGTTTTGGGCTTTTTCCTGCTGGCTTTTTTTGTCCTCCACGGGTTTTGATGCAGAAAAAGAATTTTCTTTGCTCTTACGGCCCTGAAACTCCCTTTTTAGCAGCTTCTAAGCACGTTTATTGGCCAAGGAAAACGATTTTTCTTTTGTTATCTTCTGATTTTGCTCGACGAACCCTTTTCCAGATTGCCCACGCGTTTTTCCGGCATTTTCTCAGCACCTTTGCCCCATAAATTTTCTCACTTTTTTATTTATCTCTTCATATTTATATTAAATGCCCGAACAGCTGATAAAACGGGTTTTTCTAGATCGGAAAATCGAAGAAAATGATCAAAACGACCAAAAACCAGGTAAAAAAGATGTTAACACCCGAACACCGTATTTAACGGGTGTTTCAACACTAGAAAATCGATGAAAATGACCTAAAAACGGTTAAAATTGAAGAAAAATGCCGCAACAGCTGATAAATCGGGTTTTTCTAGACCAGAAAATCGAAGATAATGACCTGAAACGACCAAAAACCCGGTAAAAAGATGTTAAACACCCGAACACCGTGTTTAACGGGTGTTTCAACACCATAAATCGATGGAAACGACCCAAAACCGATTAAAATAGAAGTTAAATGCCGCAACAACTGATAAATCGGGTTTTTCTAGACCAGAAAATTGAAGAAAATGACCTAAAACGACCAAAAACCCGGTAAAAAGATGTTAAACACCCGAACATCGTGTTTAACGGCGTTTCAACACCATAAATCGATGGAATGACCTAAAATGGTTAGAATAGAAGTTAAATGCCCCAACAGCCAATAAAACGGGTTTTTCTAGACCTGGAAATCGAAAAATGACCAAAATCCGGTAAAAAAGACGTTTAACGCCAGTTCATCTCTTAAACGTGGGTTTCTACACCAGATATTCGATGAAAAGGACCCGAAAACCGGTAAAAGAGATATAAAACTCCCGATCTCCTGATAAACGGGATTATCTAGACCCGAAAATCGAAGAATATGACCAAAAACCTGCTTAAAAAGATGTTTAATGACCGTTCCAGGTTTTTCCCGAACGCCTCCCATCCTCAATTTCCATCCGATTTTCACCAAATTTTCCGAAAACCTTCTAGATTGTCTGAGAAGCACCTTGTTTTCGGCCTTTCGGGCGAACATTTCCGTTAATTTTATTTCCTTTTAGCCAAAAAAAGCCGATTTTTATTGATTTTTGGCTAAACTACGGATTCGGCCTAAAAAAAGTGGTTTTTGAGCCAAAAAAAATTGCTAATTTGCCCATCAAACGAAATATAAACATCATACGAAATCTATATAAAATGATATTTTAAAATACAAATTGAGGTCTGAAGAGGTAGGAGTGTTTGTACGGCCTAGTTTCTCCTCACTTCTACTAAAATCATCGCAGTCCTTTTAATTTTGAAACGTCCGGGTTTTTAAGCTCGAGAAAAGAACAAATGTTTGCTAATCCGGATTACGAGTGACTTTGTTTTCGAGTTTCCGGTGCATACGAGAACAATAGAAGATTAAACAGAAGCCCATGGTAAATCGTGTAGCGAACGTTTTAATAATAAAAAAAGTAAGCGTAGAAAACGTCCCCTCCTCATTGAATTTTTCAGGAGAGCGAAGCACGACAAAGCCTAAGACTGCCCGCTTCATTATTCACGTTTAACCACTTTTTTATTAAAACCTTCCCCTTTTAAAATAAAGTTCGCTCCTCAAAAAAACCCTTTTCAATCGTCATTTTGACAACTTTTTCATGCGATTTCCCCCTTCAAACTTGAGCTATTAACCATTTGAAACCAATTTAAATGTTTTTAGGATAATTTCAGCAAGTTCGAAACTTTGAAAATTATCTCGAATATAACCCGACGAATTTCAGATACTGGAGAGGAATATAAATTATTATAAATTTTCTACCTTGTTTTGCATCTTAGAACGTAATATGTGAAGTTAAATCTCAAGTTTTTGACTTTCAAACGGCATAAACGTTAGGCGTCCTATTCTTAAGACTTAATTATTTTGATGAAATGAAACTTTCTTGGGTTCATTTTACTGAATAGGATTTCCCTTATTTCAAACGCTTAGAAAAACGTCAACTTTGTTATATTTTCTTTCACATTCTTGGCTCTTTTTGGCCATGAAACTCCCATTTTAGGATTTTGAAAAATTCCACGATCTTTTGTCAAAAATTCCATTTTTTCTAGATTTTTGACCAAAAAAGTCACATTTTACATGATTTTTGGAGTTTCTTCTATTTTAGCGGATTTCAAGGAATTTTTCTGGCTGCGTCGGCCTATTCAACGAACTTATGGATGTTTCCTCGACTTCTACGTTTAGAGAAAATTTTTTGGGGACAATTTCTATGATCTTTGAGGCAAGAGTTCTACTTTTAACGGTATTTTATGTAACTTCCCTCGTTTTTAGACCAAGAAACCAACTTTTTACATGATTTTCAGCTGTCATCTACCCATTGTACACAATTTTTTTGTCAAACTCCTGGCTCTTTCGACCTAAAAACTGCCATTTTAAAGGACTGTGGGTTTTTCTGGTTCCGCCAAACACCTTTTTTACTAAATTTCGAGTTGTTTCCTGCATTCATCAGCCTTTTAGATCGTGAAACGCCCAATTCACTGGTTTTTTAGCGTTTTCCTTGAATTTTCAGACAGTTTTGCCAGTTTTAGGGAAATTGGGGGGGGGGGGGGGAAAACTTTGTTTTTATTGAATTCTTTTGTAAATTTTCCTCATTTTTGACAAAGAAAACCAATTTTATAGTCATTTTCATTTTTCAGTTTTTTCTTCCAATCCTATTACATTTTTAAAAATTTCTGCAGTTCTTTATTCTGAAAATTTTCCATTTTTCCAGCCTTATTTTTGCTGTTTTCCGGGTTATTCCGGCTGATAAGCTGCCATTTTCGCCTAAAAGTTAGTGATAGACGGAGAATTCGTGGAAATAACTAAAATTTACGTCAATAGGGCTTTTCCAGGATCTAACTAGTGAAAATATCGTCAAAAAAAAATTTTAAAAAAATCTTAAAATTACACAAAAAAATCCCCAAAAATTTTATTGAAAGGGCGTTTTTAAATCTAAGAAAATTTTCGGAAAACCCCCAAAAAAAGGGTCTTTCCCAGCCAAAATTTATCTTTTGATCAATAGATGATGAGAAATATTTCCCTTCCTAAATAAATGAAAGCCCTCCATTAGAAGGGAGTCTCCAGTTATGTCTTTTTGCCCCAGATACATCTATTTTCACCAAAAACTTAAATAGAAATCCTTCAAAATTTCACAGGAGGTGATAAGAATCCACATAAAATCTCAAATTCAACATAAAGATGGCAGATATTGAGAGAATGTCAAAAAGATGACGTGACTACCCTACTTTGAAAATAACCATTCTGATATAAATCTATTGTTTACAGGTTTCACCTCTTTTGTTCCAACCGCCTAAAAACGTCGTAATAAATTAGAAGATGGGATCTAGCGTCTTAATTTTGCCACCTTCGTCGAGGGAGGGAGTTTAAAATATTTCCGGATAAGAGAACTTTTCGGACGATGCGGTTTAGTTGTGGGAGGCTTTAATTTAGTCTTCCTGAAAAAAAAGGCCACTGTTTCCCTGAACTTCACACTGCGATTCCTTCCAAATGAAGAAGAGTTTTTTAAACTTTCATTCCCAACTCGGGGAAAAACGATTTTAATATTTACCGGGGAGAGAGATTTTTTTCGAAATCAAAAACGAAGTTTGAAATTGTTCCATGTTTTTTTCCATCTCTTTTATGTGTATTTAGTGAATGCCCTTTGGCGTTATGGCGAAAATTTGACCTAACGGTTAAATCGATTCGAGACGAAAGCTCTAAATCCAATAGTACAAGGTTGCTCTCTTGAGGTGTTACGTGTATAAGTGTTCTACAAGGAATCGATAAAAACAATAAACCTGACGCTATTTCCGTCAAATAAAGGTTTCCGGGGCAAAAATCCCCTTTTTCAGGAAACTGGAAATTACATCCTATGCATCTTCTTTTCCGTTTTTCTGTCTAACAATCTTGGTTCTTTTTTTCTGTGACCGGCTAACGACTTTTTTGACAACCAGGAAGAAAAAAAAACTGAAGTTAATATTTTTTTAAGCGTTTGAAAAGGAAAACTTATTTAGTAAAATGATTCCAGAAAGTTATTTTTTACCATAATAACTAAAACTCTTTAACTCTAGAAGGGAGAAATTTCGTACTTCTACCCATTAAGAGAGGCACATTCGTAGGCCTAAGAGCCCATTATTTCTACCTTGACACTTTAAAAAAATTTCAAAAAAAAAAAAAAAAAAAAAAAAAAAAAAAAAAAAAAAAAAAAAAAAAAAAAAAAAAAGAACTTGAAAATTTTTCGGAAAAAAATTTCCCCCTCCCTTATACATCCCCTTCCTTATACTTCCTCTCCCTTAAACTTCCCCCTCCTTTATAATTTCCCTCCCTTCGTTATACTTTCGTTTGTTCCCTTATGCTTCCCCCTTCGTTATGCTTCCCCCTTTGTTGTACCTCACCCTATATACTTCCCCTCTGTTATACTTCCCCTCCCATATACTTCCCCCTCCATTGTACGTCTCCTCCGATATACTTCCCCCTCCTATATTGTTACTTCTCTTTAATGAAGTTTTCGTTGGAAGCTCTTCAAACCAGTACCTACTTTTCATACTTTTCCGGCGTTTTCGATGGCGAAGTCGGTTTTGTGGTCAATATGTACACCAAAAAAGGTCCTAAAAATACGGGAAATCAGCGGTATATTTGTGTGTTGGAATGCTGTTTCTAAGGCAAAATAAGTAGAAAAACTCGAAAAATTAATAAGGGTGCTAAACTCCTGAAAATCGGGTAAAATGCGTTTCTATTGGCTGAAAGATCGAGGAAAATTATAAAGAAAATATGGGGCAAAAAAACCAAGGAAAAGAACTAGAATCTTTCCTTTCTCCTCATATAACCGGATAAAAATCGCCATAAATTGGGATTTATTAAGGTAATTTTTGCTAATCAAACAATTGATAACATTAATCTGCTGTTATTAAAACTCGGGAAAGAATAATCACCAAAAAAAAACTTTCGTTCTCCAGAGACTTCCGTAGGTAAAAGACCAAAAAATCGACCTTTTTCTCCCCCAGATTGAAAGAATCCAGAAATAAAGAAAACGACGGTTGAGTTATATAAAAAAAAGTTTTCCAACGGAAAAGAAAAGCAGTAAAAATTAAAAGTAACTTTTAATCACTGAGGACCACAAATTTATTTTACCGTCTCTCCGAAAATTAAAGAGAAGGGTTAAAAAGTCAGTCCATTAAAGTAATCGGATTAACTTTTCCAATGGAAAGGATGTTTTGTGCCGGAGGGTCGGAAGACCGTTCAAGAAAAGGGCTCGATATTTTAAAATAAAGCCCCCTTACCCATCAAACCTTGTCCATTAATCTTCATATTTAAAAATTTTCAAAACCTTTTTATAAATCCTTTTTAGGGAGTCTTTACCTATTTTTTCCCGTAAGTAAATCAGAAAAAGAACAAACAATTACGAGACCATTTTAAATGCAAAGAACGGCCTCTCTTAATGACCTCACACTCCAACCTTAAGCCTTCCCCTATTAAACCCCCCCGTGCATCAGGAATTGCAGATTGTTTAACAATGATATTCGTCGGGAGGTTCGTGCCTGAAGGGAGAGCCCTGTATTTTGCGAGTTAAAAGCGGGAGCCGACCCCATCTGCCTAATTTGTTTTGGGGATTTGTTACGTCGACATGATGAACGGGCTAAGGGCCTCTTATTCCACCGGTATTTATACAATTCGTGCTTACCGTTTAGATAATTGTTATGAATGGTTTTATTCACCGATTTTCCTAATTGGTTTCGTATTTATGTACCTATTGAGGAAACAAACAAATTAATGATTGTCCATTTATAGCAGTGCCTACTTTCATCTCGTCCGAAAGTATTATCGTCCTAAAAATATCTGTAAAATAAAATTAAATCAAATATATTCTCATCCGAAAGTATTATCGTTCTACAGTCATCTCGTCCTAAAACTAAAGCACAAAAAAAATGTGCGCTGTGGTGTTTTTCTGGCTCTTTGGAGAAGAACTTCCACTTTCTCGGATTTTCGGAAGTTTTTCTGGCTCTTTAAAAAAGAAACTTAATTTTATCGGATTTTTGGGTGTTTTTCTGGCTCTTTGAAGAAGAACTTTCACTTTTTTTCGGATTTTCGGATGTTTTTCTGGCTCTTTGGACAATAAACATAAATTATACCGGATTTCCGGGTGTTTTTCTGGGTCTTTGGAGAAAAACTTTCACATTTTCGGATTTTAACTTCCTTAAAGAAGTTAATTGCGATTTTTCTTGCTATTTGGCAAAGAAACATTTACTTTTTGGGTGTTTTTCTAGAAGATGAACTTTTACTTTTTCGAACTTTCAGATGTTTTTCTGGCTCTTTGGACAAGAAAATTTAATTTTACCGCATTTTTGGGTGTTTATCTGGCTCTTCAATAAAGCTGTAAATAATTCGAAATTTTTTTTTTTTGGTTTTGATTTTTCCCAAAGAACTAGTCGGACCGTGGCAAACATTTTTGGGTGTTTATCTGGCTCTTTGGAGAAAAACTTTCACTTTTTCGGATGTTTTTCTGGATCTTTGGAAGAACTTTCACTTTTTCGGATTTTTGGATGTTTTTCTGGATCTTCAGAAGAAGGAATTTCACTTCTTCGGATTTTCGAAGGTTTTTCTGGCTCTTTGGAAGAATAACTTTCACTTTTTTTTCGGATTTTTGGATGTTTTTCTGGCTCTTTGGAAGAAGAACTATCACTTTTTCGGATTTTCAGATGTTTTTCTGGCTCTTTGGACAAGAAAATTTAATTTTACCGGATTTCGTATTTTGAATGTTGTTTTTCTAACTGTTTTTAGAATAATTTGTTTCGTTGAATTATCGACCATCAATATTTTATAATAATGTAGCGGAAATATATAGGCAATAATTATTTCATTAATGACCACAACCCTGATTTCCGCTACATTATTATGTTTTTAGAATGTTTGGGTTTTTTCGAAGCCTATTTTGGTCCATGGAACTCAAATTTTGATTTTAATTTTTTTTTCCAAAAAATTTTCAAAGTTATTTTTTCAAATTTTCTTTTTCAACTATTTAGAAAGGTTACGAGAAAAGGTGGAAATTGGTCAGAAACTGTGGCAGTGAACTGTTCCGGCAAAAATGCTACGGCCGGCCGGCACCACAGACAAAGTTGAGTTTGGTAAAGGTCAATATTCAATTTGACCCTCCAGGGTCTAGAAGACCCTTCCCTAAAAACCTGACATGGAGGGTATCAAAATATTCTTTAAGGTAGTTAAAAGTGGTCTCTTGGCCTGAAAACCTAGGAAAATGGCCTAAAATAATTTTTTTTGTGCAGAAAAATAAATTATTACTGGTGTAGTCCTTTTAAGCCTTCAGGTTTGAAAAGAATCAATCGTTGCCTCACACGTGGGTGTCATTTTTAAATTTTTCGTGTCACAAATATCGACCCATTTTTTATTTAAATTTTTATGTGCACATAAAAATATTTTTGTTTTTTCAAATCAAATAATCAGATCGCGATTGAAATGTATGGAATAATAAAAAGGAACTTTTGAAAGCTGACTCGGTACAAAAGTATTATTTCCATTTGAGAGGACACATTGAGCCTGGGGAAAGTGAGTGATATACGGGCAAGCCGCGGGTGGACTTGACATTTGGCATACGTACAAATCACATTGATCGCATTTTTTTACTCATGAAAGCTAAATACGTTTCTTAAACGTGTGTTGGAGTTAAAAAAAAAAAAAGTTTTTCCGAAGTCTTGCATAAAATAAGGGGATCTTGAAAGGAAAGCTAATTGTTGACTGGGTTGAGTTAATTACAACCTGTTCGGTGATCAATACCCCTTTATCCTTAATTATACGTCAGGGAGGGCTGATTTCAATTTGAAAGATTGATAAGATCCCATGATGAACCTGCTTACGTTGAATGTTTAACTTCGCTTGATTGTTTCTCTTGGGCTTTTCAAGAAGTTTTTAAAATAAAAGCGTTATTAGGATTAAAAAAAATTGTTGCGAGGGTTCAAGCCACATAAGTCGGCCTGAAAAGGGGCTTTTTTTTCGCAAGGGGTTTTGCTTCATTGGAGAAGATGCCTCCCCAGCGTATCTCCCCTCTGGAGAAAGGAAAAGTAAGATAAATACCCAGAGCTAAATCGAACTGTCAGCTCTGATTTTCCATTTTACTCTTTTTTAAATCGGATTAAAAAAAAAATTTAACACTGGGAAAGATTTTTTTTTTCTCACATTTCGATGGTTGATGATTATTTGAGGAGACGGGAGCGTTTCATGCGGTCGAATTGATTCGTGGGAAGGTTGGAAGTTCGAAAACGGTGAGGGCGATCGACTCGAACTAACAAGTTTTGTCTGGATGCCTCACCGTTGCCCCCGGCCATCAAAAATGCTGGAGCAGAACGTGCGGCATTTATTATTTCTTGAGGAATCTGTTTGTCTTCACCAGTAACACCGATTTTTACTGAATTGAAGGCCCTTTTTTAAGATTTTTTTTTGGCAGAAAAGCCCAATTTTCCTCGGTTTTTGATAAGAAAAAGCCATTTCTTAAAGAATTTCCAGTAGTTTTTCCCGGCTTTTTGACAGAAAAAAATCCCATTTTTCAGTAGTTTTTCTCGGTTTTTTTGACAAGAAAACCAACTTGTAAAGGATTTTCAGAGGTTTTCCTCGCCTTTTTTTACAGAAAAAACCAATTTTTACTGGATTTTTAGTAGCTATCCTTGATATTTTGACAGAAAAACTGAATTTTTACAGGATTCTGGGTGTTTTCACCAGCAACCCGTACTTTTCGACTATTGAAGGCCTTTTTTAAGTTTTTTTTTTGTCGGAAAAGCCCAATTTTTTAATAAATTTTTTTCGGTATTTTTAAAAAGAAAGCCATTTCTTAAAGAATTTCCAGTAGTTTTTACCGGCTTTTTGACAGAAAAATCACATTTTTTAGTAGTTTTTCTCGGTTTTTTGACAAGAAAACCAACTTGTATAAGATTTTCAGAGGTATTCCTCGCCTTTTTTTACAGAAAAACCCATTTTTACTGGATTTTTAGTAGTTATCCTTGATTTTTTGATAGAAAAACGGAATTTTCACAGGGTTCTGGGTGTTTTCACCAGCAATCCCGATTTTCATAGATTGAATCCCTTTTTTTAAGTTTTTTTTTGTCAAAAAAGCCTAATTTTTTAATGATTTTTTTTCCGGTTTTTTGTAAAGAATTTCCAGTAGTTTTTCCCGGCTTTTTGACAGAAAAATCCAATTTTTATTAGTTTTTCTCGGTTTTTTAACAAGAAAACCGAACTTGTATAGGATTTTCAGAGAATTTCCTCGCCTTTTTTTACAGAAAGAGCCCGATATTACTGGATTTTTAGTAGTTTTCCTTGATTTTTGACAAAAAAACTAAATTTTTCAGGATTCTGGGTGTTTACACCAGCAACCCCGATTTTTACAGGATTGAAGGCCTTGCAAGGAAGTTTTGCAACATTTTCGAGTTTTCCTCAGTATTAATTTAATTTTTTATTTGCTGAAATAAAAACGCCTATTTTCACAGGAGTTTTGTGAGTTTTTCTCGATCTTATGACAATGAATCTCAATTTTAACAGGATTTTTTGAATTTTTGGACAGATAACCCAATTTTTACCGGATTTTTGGAAGTTTTCCTCGGTTTTGATTTATTTAATTTTCCATTTTTTTGAGAGAAAAGTGCTATTTTTACAGGAGTTTAGGAGTCTTTTTTTGATATTATGGCAATGAATCCCAATTTTAACAGAATTTTAGGAATTTTTGACAGATAACCCAATTTTTTTTCTGGAATTTTGGGAGTTTTCCACGGTTTTTATTTTATTTTTTGACAGAAAAACGCCAATTTTTACTGTAGTTTTATTACTTTTTCTCTTTATACTTCACCTCCCTAACATCCAATTATACTTTCCTTCCCTTAAGCTACCCATCCGTTATACTTCCTCCCCCCCCCCCCGTTATACTTACCCCTCCTTTGTATTTTTCCCATCTGTTATACTTCCCCTCCTATAAACTTCCCCATCCTTATACTTCCCCTCCTATATTTTTCCTTCTCTTTAAGGAAGTTTTCGTTGGGAGCTCTTCAAACCGTTTTAACTTTTAAAATCGTTCGATGAAATTCCCATTCACTAACCAACTGTTAGCAAGGAGAAATAATTAGTTATTAACCTTTAAAGCATTGCATATTAAAAAGATTTTTTTTTTCCTTTTTAAATTTAAGATTGCGTGCATATTTCTGGCCCACCTGATGGTATGTTCCCGGCTCTTTAATCCACGTAGCTCTCCATTGTTTGGCTTAGAGCGTATGGCGTGCATGAAAATTCATAGAAGCACGCAATTACGTAACACCTTTACATGCTTCACGTCTTTTACACCGCTCAAGCATAACAAACAGTCTTAATCGACGATGATAACTATTTTCGTTTAGATTTCGCACCTAATTTTATATAAAAATTTTTAAAAAAGGAGTTTTTATAGGAAGGGAAAAATAGGAGGGGAAGTAGAACGGATGGGGAAGTTTAAAGGAGGGGAAGTATAACAGATGGGAAGAATACAAAGGAGGGGTAAGTATAACGGATGGGTAGTTTAAGGGAGGGGAAGTATAACGGAGGGGAAGGTATAAAGGAGGGGAAGTATAACAGAGGGGAAAATACAAAGGAGGGTGAGTATATCGGATTAAAAATAAAAAAAAAAAAGGAATTTATATAAGTAAGGGAAATAGGGCTGGAGGATGTTAATGGGTAGAAGTATAAATTCTCCCTACTAAAGAAAAAATATTATAAAGGTGGCAATTTTTTACACCCAAAAATTCGTAAAAATATAAGGAGTCTTTGGTGAAATATGGTGAAAATCGGACCAACGGTTCGGCCGCAGCGAATTTTTTAAAATTTCAAACAGACATATCTCCGCCATTTTTTCGAAATTCAAAAATCGCCTTCGTTACATTCTTCTTCACCGAAAATTTGGTGAAAATCGGATGAAAACTGTGGCTGTGAAGTGTTCCGGAAAAAAAATGCTACGGCCGGCCGGAAACACAGACAAAGTTGAGATCAGTATACAGGGTGTCCGGAAACACATGGCAAGCGTCTGGGAGAGCGTTAAAAAGTGGTTTTACGAAAAAAAGTTAAATGTAAACCCCCCTTAATTTAAATCAAAGAATTTGATGGTGTAGTTTAAAATCCGCCTGGATACAGGGTGTCCCAGACACAACCTAACTTCGTTATTTCAAATAAGAACCCCTATTTTTTATTTCAGATTCGTAATCTACGCAAAATTTCAAGTAGATTTGAGTACTCATATGACGATTTTGGACAACTTTTAAAAAATGTCAAAATTTAGCGTTTTTTGCGCTAAAATCCGTTAAAATTGACCTAGGCATCAAAAATTAAAATTCCGTCAACAAATCGCTAATTTCCATTTTTGAAGTATGGAATTTGGAGTTGAACTTGAAAAAAGGCCATTAGCGACGAAATCTCGTGATGCAGAATGCGAAGATGCTCAAATTTGAGACAGTTGGATTCTTCGGGAAAAAATAGGAATTAAAAAAACGAGTCTCCTAGGTCAATTTTAACGGATTTTAGCGCAATTTTAGCGTGTTTCCGGACACCCTGTAGATCCATATTCGATTTGACCCAACGGGATCTGGAAGAACCCGCCAATCGGAACTGCTTTGCTACTGGAAGCTTTTTTTTGTTTCTCAGGGTGGATAAAATGATCATAAAATGCATCATAATATTTAATTTCTAATATTTACTAACTGCGCGCTACATTTGCCAAGAAACAACTATGACTATGTGTCCATGACGCTCTGAAGGGCAGTCAAAAAGAAAATGTTCCTCGTAAAATCTGGAGACAATATTAAATCAAACGAAACTCATAAAATCCTCACCGAAAGATACAAAATGTAGTCGAAGTTCTGAACAAGCCTATAATTGATGCTCAATTGCTTTCTGGCCATCATAGTCATAAAAATGACATTTTTTCTCGTCAGAAGGTCCTTCTCGTACCAATTACTTTTCGCTATAGCATAAAAGAAGTCCTCTCCCTAAAAATTTCTTTAAAAAAATTCATATTAGATCAACTTACAGCTTGAGTTATTCTCTGCCCACAATAGCAGATCAATAACGGCAAATAAGGCATCCAGATAAATTAATTATTAGATAAAATCCTTGGGTCTCCGAGCTTAAGACCTTTCAAAACCGAATATCCAGCCGTGCATCCTTGTATAAGTCAAAATAATTTCAAAAGCGAATGAAAACCCATAAAGTTTATTGTTTCCTGTATGTACCTGTACAAAAATTAACCTCACTAACTTAACCTAAAAATTACCTTATCACACGACAATGGAGTTTGTAGTTTTCATCATTGAATGCCTTTTCGCTTTTCATTTTTTGTTCCAAAATATTTAAAACAGCAACAGCGTTTTCAGAGACATAAAAAAATAATAAGTACGGTGTCGCTAGATTGTAGACAGCCGAAAATAAATGAAAGATTGAAAAATCAAAATAGTGTAGTAATAATTATCAGCGAAATAATAAAGCTCGTAAGGAAAAGCGACTTGGTTGAAAAGAAGCATTTTTCCAAGACTGAAAACAATCGTAATAAGTACAGCACCGTTGAATAGATACAAGAATATTTTTGAAAGAAATTTATATCTAATATCGTTTTGAACAAAAATGTTTAAACTTTGTATTCTGAAACTCGTTTTTAAATCTATTTCCTTCTTTGAGGAGATAAAAAGTGATGGTAGGATTAAAAAACAATTTAAGGTTCTTTTGTAGAAAATGAATGGCGGAGATCGCATACTGAAAAGAAGACATTTTCGAATAAAACGGTTCGTCGTAGTAGAAAACATAAGCGATCGCACCAAATATCATAAAAACATAGCTTAAGGCATGAATGAAGAAATGAAGTTTGAAATTCTCCCTGAGGGCAAAACGCCGCTCCGCTCCATCCACCGCTTGACCTCAACTTCTGAAGACATTTCGACAACTGCGTTTAAAAAATGAAAGGGCCTTCAATTAAAAGCACATAAAGGAGAGGGTATTAAAAAAAGATCATTTAAAATTTAATTTAAATCCACAATTTTCTGAAACCATCAATAAATTTTTTAAAATTTTTGTTTATTTACATTCCTTTTACACGATTCTTTCCAATCAAACATTCCTTTGCACATTTTCAGGCACATGTTCAATATTTTTAGAAGCCAGCGAAATTAAAAATCACAGAAATTTCACCTAAAAAATCGTTGTACAACTATGAACACTTGAATTAATCCTATTATGTACACAAATATTATTTACAAAAACAAAATAAAGGAAAATTGACACATTTTGGGATTTATAAAAGTAAATTTGAAAAAATGGTCCGAGGTTTAAGGCAGTTATTTAAGGTTGAGCACACGAAAAGGCGAAAACATCAAAAGCGCTACTTTTTTTAAACGATCAAAAAAATACACCTTAAGAACTACTTAAAAAATAGTTGGCCACCTGTCTTTTTACTAAAAGTTCACAGTTTAGATGTAAATACAGGGTGTACATTTAAAACAAGAACCCCGAGTTCTGCGAATTTTGTAAAACATTCCAAGTATCCCTGTATGATTAAATGCTGATATGATATGAAAAAAACAAGTTTTTTTTGCGAAAAATAAAAGGTTTAATCGATTTTTTTGGCCCCTCTCGCCTTCCACGCTGACATCAAGCTGTTGGCGAAATAAAGCGAAAAAGAATGAACTTGAAGTGCTCCGATGATAAAGACATACCAAAGAATTCCATAAGGATAATCCTGAAAAAAATTTAAGATTCTCTTACAAGTAATAACAAATAATTACCTGCCAGAGCATGATATCTTCTTTTTCACCGGTAGATACGTAATGCCAGACATCCGAGAAGTAATAAACCATGGCATAAAAAACTGGAAGAAGTCCAAAGACGCAGATTCCGATCATGTATTCTTCATTATGGAAACTTTGTTTTTCCGTGCTGCCGCCAAACCGACAAATGAAAAAAGGATACTCACGCACCACAAATACTCCCATAAAAGAGGCTAAAAATTATTTTTAAATTAAAAAAACAATTTATAGAAGCTTTGTTCCAACCGCAGTTTAAACTCCAGGACCGCAGAAGGATTTGCACTTCAGATTTGACGTCTAAGTCCTTCTGCTCATGCTCCAGGAGTTTCAAACTGCGGTTGGAACAAAGCTATGTTTGCTCACCTTAGGTACTTGAAGCTCTTCAATTTCTAATATGAAATATCCAATCGGTCTAATATGTCCGCTAGAAGTTTGGCTATCATCGCAAAAAATAATAAATAATGGAAAAATATGCAATATTTAAGCCTAGATTTATTATGGGCACTGAAAAACAAAAAATTAATGATTATTAGTATTATGTATCAGAGGGGCCATAAGACCACCATCAAAAATTGGACAAAAAAAAGGCGCTAGAACTTTATATTTTTATTAATTTCTATTAGTTTTCTGAAATAATTTTTTGGAAAATTTATGGAAGAAAGGTAGATGAATTTTTGTCAAATTTGGAGAATTTGGGTTCAAAACTATGGATGTGATTAAGCACAATTTTGATTGGCCAATTTTTTCCAGTTTTAGTAAAAAGCCTTCTTAAATAAACAATAAAACTTATCAATTAATTAATAATTTATCAAAAAGCTACTCAGGATTCCATAGTAACCGAGAATCGAGTTTATTTTGAACGATAGTTGATAAGCGTAAAAACGTAAAAAATGATACTTCAAAAAAAGAAAACCTTATTTGATATTGAACAGCGACCCTTTGCCGATGGAGAAAATCCATTCCGTCGGTGCCGGAAACCGTCGGGCCGCCTCTAGAAGCCATTTTTCTCCTTTAATTTCAAAGCAAAAGGACCATCAGGGAAGAAATAGAAATCATAACTTTCAAGCTAAAATAGCAAGAAGGCTAACGTGGAGAAAAATAAAAATTCCAACACTTTTTTTCTTATCGGTAAGGTTACTATCGCAAATTTTGATGATCGATGTCTTTTATTTGAGTAAAGATCGATTTTTAACAACGGAAGGCGCTTAGTTTGAAAGTGCCCAGTCACAATTTAAAATAAAATCTACCTAAAATGGCAAAATGACTTTGCTCCTTGGAAGCTAGGTTCCATTTCGAGACAATGCAGTGGTATGTGGTGCAGATTACTGATATCTCGGTATTCGTACCATTGCCATCTGCAATATGAGATAATATGAATAGAACTGCCACCTTGACAGTCATATCATTGCTACTCCGACATACCTCTGCCACCTCGACAGTCACACCTTTGCTACTTCGACATACCACTGCACCCCATCCCATACAATAAGAAGAAAAGAAATCTACCTAAAATGACAAAATGACTTTGCTCCTTGGAAGCTAGGTTCCATCTCGATAGAATTCAATAATCTGTGGTATTCGTACCATTAGCATCTGCAATATGAGGTAATATGCACTTCTACCTCAAAAGTCATACCATTGCTACTCCGACAGACCACTGCCACCTCGACAGCCATACCATTGCTACGTCTACCACTGCACCACATACCATCCATAGGTATGTACAGGTATGTTCTTTTTGAGTTATGCCCAAGGGCGCCATAGCAATATGACAAGGCCCCATACCGTACACCAATAAAATACAATAGCTAGATTTCTTTTCTTTGAAATCTAAATTTCTTGGTAGATTTCGTAGAAAAGAAATCTCTACCTAAAATGGCAAAATGACTTTTGCTCTAGCCTTAGAAGCTAGGTTCCATCTCTATAAAATGAAGTGGTATGTGGTGCAGATTACTGATATCAAGGTATTCGTGCCATTGCCATCTGCAATATGAGATACATAATATGCATAGCACTGCCACCTTGACAGTCATACCATTGCTACTTCGACGTACCTCTGCCACCTCGACAGCCATAATTGCTACTTCGACATACCACTGCCACCTCGACAGTCATACTTTGCTACTTCGACATAACACTGACACCTCGACAGTCATACTTTGCTACTTCGACATAACACTGACACCTCGACAGTCATACTATGCTACTTCGACATACTACTGCACCGCATACCATACAATAGGTATGTTCTTTTGGAGTTATGCCCCAAGGGCGCCATGGCAATATGGCAAGATCCCCATACCGTGCACTGCGATAAAATACATTAGGTAGATTTCTTTTCTTTGAAATCTTAACTCCTAGGTAGATTTCGAAGAAATGACAAAACTACTTTGCTCCATCTTTGCCATCTCTTATTTTCTCCACGGAGTCTGGGATTGTACAGAGGGATTTTTTAAAACTAAATCTACATATTATAAAGTTTCTTGTACTATAAAAAGCACACCCTCTATGGTCTTTATTTTATGCTCGTCCATGATCAACTGGTGAGGCCGCTTCTTTTGGAGTTATGACCAAGGGCGCCATGGCAATATGGCAAAAGCCCCCAATGATGACAGACTAGAATGCCAAGGAAACACAGGGTATAAATAAAAAAAAAAAGGAGAGCAATGAAAGGACAGCAGTGAGCAAAGGAGACGTCAGAATACTTGCCAGGAGGTTTCTTATTGGACGATCCAGCGGAGGAAAACTATTGGCTAAGAAAGAGATGTTCTTTATTATCGTAAAATCCTTTAAATAGGAATTATTAGTTTCTTCGTATTCTTTTAGTTTTTACAATTTTTGAGAAATTTTTATTTTTTTTTTTCAGGATTTTTGTAAAATTTACAAAGGAAAATAAAATTTACATAACTCCAAAGTTAAAATTTACTACGATTTTTAAAAAATCGTAAAATTTATTTTCAATTACATACAATATTCTCAAAATCAAAACTCAAATTATGAAATGATTTTAGAAAACTTGTTTAAACAACTATTTTATCAAAATAATATAACAATTTTTTCTTTTTTCAAAAAACTGTAAGGAATATTTTTTCAAATAAAATTATAAAGGAAACAAGACTTTAAAAAAAACCTAAGATTAAAAAAAATCAAATTGTAAGTAAATTATGATTACGATTATAATCATAATCGTAAAGAAATTATGGTTGCGATTATGCCTGCCCCGTGTAGATATAATTTCAAAAATATCGGCTTTTTGTTTTCTAAAAGAATATCGATATATCGTTTTTGTTTTATTTATCCGGTTTGAAGTAGGTGGTGCCATCTCGTCGCTTTGACAAAGCATTTCAACTCCGGAGTCAAAAACGAGACTGTTTGTTCTCAATATTTTTATTATTGATAATTTAGTGGAGGAAAAAAAGGTTTTATGATGAAATAAATATTTTATGTTTATTTTGAATAGATGTGAATAATTAAAAAAAGGTTGATTAAATAAGTAATGTAATTTTGTGTAGTGTTTTTGATTTGACTAACGCGGTGGGGGGAGACTCGTAGCGGATTATTCTTCCAGCATGGCCGACCCGAAAAAGTAGTCCCTCGACGAACGACGGTCGCGTTTGAATTTAAAGTGAGTTTTGTGTTCGAATTGTACTCATTTTGGAAGGTTTATGCAAAAAGTGAAGTTTTCTGGTGAATATTCTTGGATTTGAGTGTCGTTTGATCGTTTGGAAGGGAGATAATAACCTTTCGGTCTAACCTCCTTTCGCGCTACCCGACCCCCCAGCCCATCCTATGGTATTGATATAGGGAAAATGCGAATGTGCCGTGTTATGTTCCGTGTCGTTTTTCGATGAAGGGAATGATCGAACGTGGCCGTTACGACGGCGTTCCGGTGTGCAAGTGATGTTTTCAAAATGTGTCAAGTGGAATACGAACGGCATTGGGTAAGTTAAGAGAAGAAGACGTTGATAGAAGAGAAGAGAAGCGGACGAGAGAAAAGGGGAACTTTGATGTGGCGGGGTGTTCCCAGCTCGGCCTAACATGGCTGCGACGCGAGCTGAAACCCAGCAAAATGACGTGAACGTGAAAGACCAAGGGAATAACGCTTTTCACAATGGTACGGACAATAGCGACTTAAATACGGATGAAATTAAAAAGCATCGGAATATAAATAATATAGAGATGAGTCAATTTCGACAAGAGGGCCCTCCGACGAGCGAAGGCAATGAAGAGGGACCCAAAGACGATTATAAAAATGCGGAACAGCCGCCTCCGCAGCAGAATTTCGCACCCTATCCCCAGCGGTATATGCACCCGGAGAATCCGGAACATCAGAATTCGTATTATCCGATGAGGCAGCCTTATCCCGGCGGGAAGCCGGTACCTCGGCCCAACTTTCAGCCGCAGAGATTTCCTCAATCGCCACCGACAGGACCGACGCCGACTCTAAATCAGTTGCTCCAGTCGAACAATGTGCACCGTTATCAGAACAATTATGATTACGGTATGGGTGGGAAAGGTGAGGGGCCACCGCAGCCGCCTCCGGGACCACCGCAGGGTTACAACCAAGGGTGGCCCCCTCGTCCCATGGCTCCCTACCCTCAACAGCAACCCTACAGAAATCAACCTCCTCCCGTAAGTTACCATTTTACATCCGCATGCCTTTCCCATTTAATTCATCTCAAATAAATTATTCTAATCCTCGTTTTTCTTTCAACTCTCTACATTTTGACCAATTAATTATTTTTTCCCTAAACATTTAGGAACTTAAGCCCGTGATTGAATATTCTCTATACCCTAACTCCTTTCTGTAAGGTTACATGGAAAATCAAAAAATGTGTTACCACCGTCCAATGAGAGCCCTCCGTCCCCTTAAGTTACCTTAAAAAAATTGGAGGGAGATCCTAAGGATTCCTTTTATTTGAAATAAAAAGGGAGTTTCATACACGAAAGTCAAGGAAGTCTTGAGAAAAGGGTTCCTTAAGGAATTTTCAAAATGCGGGACCATAAATCTTATTTTAGGATTTTTGAATTACTTTTTTTATCTAAAATTAGTTAAGACCTCACACCCCCTAAGCATTTTCGGCCATTTTTTGTGAACAAATATTAATTATTGTTTTGTAAATTAATACCTTTCCCCACAGATCTTCTTCTCATAGCGCAAATTCTGGTGCAGTGCACCATTTTGATGCTGTATCATCTTTTTTGAAGTATCCTGTATACGTTTCTTAAAATGAAGTATCCTATATTGGTTTTTTAGTGAAGTATGCTGCATACGTTTTTTTAGGAAGCATCCTGTATACGTTTTTTTATGAAGTATCCTGTGAATACGGTTTTTTTGAAGTATTCTGTATACTTTTTTGGTGAAGTATCCTGTATATTTTTCTATAAAGTATCCTGTAAATTTTTTGGTGAAGTATCCTGTATATTTTTTTATGAAGTATCCTGTATAATTTTTTATGAGGCATCCTGTATACGTTTTGTATGAAGCATCCTGTATACGTCTTTTATGA
>JACGAQ010003691.1:0-25406 GCA_014119065.1 Orius insidiosus
TTTTCTTAACAATACAGATCCTTCTTTCTTGATTACGAGCTTACGAATCCCTTGATGTCAGTGTTGCCAGATCGGGGTTTTCCCTCCCTAAATTTGGGGGCTTATAGCCTTCGGGGGGTTACAGGGGGAGAAGTTTAGTTGTTTATTTTTTTTTTTATTTTTATTTTTCTTTATTTTACTTACGGGTTTCCCCAAACCAAAAGTCACACTATTTTTTAACATGGTGATACAAGTAAACGGTGACAAAATTTCAAAAGTTAACAATGTTACAATTATACAATGATATTAAAGTTTGACAAAGAAAAATGTGTATTTATTTGTATAGTACTTAATATGTAGGACTGATACAGTTAATTACATTTGACTTTTTTTTTGACTAGTATTGATTTTTATCTTTGACCCAATTACACCCAAGGTGTCATGGAAGAAGTCCAACTCCGATCCCAAACCATTCAGCACCTCAAGAGTCCAGATATGGTGAGGGATCGACCATACTCAGTGCGATGGGAACATGAAACGTAGGAGTTTGACGACTCCTACGTGGAGGAACATGAAGAGGAATGGTGCCAACAACTCTGGACAAGTAATGATCCATTTAACAATTTGTGGATGAAACACCCACCTAAAAAAAGGAAACGATCCTCAGGTGAGGCAATGCCGAAATACGAACGCCATATCGAGTGACTCTGAATCATCATCTTATTTCCGACGAATGCTAGGTGTTTGATGCCAGACTTCTGTACCTTCGATAGTGCACTATACCACTTATTGTCTTATGGTATTTATTAGTTATTTACCTTGCAAAGTCTATTTAAAACCTTTATTAATAAAAGAATACCTATCGCAAAATTTTTTCTTCACATTATATTTAGTACTAAAAAAAATTTTGGGGGAATATTGGAAATCTAGGGGGGAAAATAAACCCTTTAGGGGGAAACCATGAAGCCGTCTGGCAACACTGCATGAAGTACTCCTTGTTTGAACCTTGCCTGAATTGGGATGGGCTCGCTAACGCCATGGCAGTAAAAAAAACTGGGAATAGGAAATTTACAAATTAGCTGAAACACCCTAAACAGTAGATCTTAGTGTACCGCAGTACTTTACGACTTAGTATACAGGGTGGTTTTATGAAAAAAGTTAATGTAATCTCCACCTTAATTTAAATCAAAGAATTTGATGGTGTGTTGCAATCGTCATATCACTTAAAAAACCGTAAATTACAAAAAGCGAGAAAACATCATAAAAGATACATAATAACAACGTCATTTGACTGAAACATTCAAAATGTAGCTAAAAATTGTCATAGAAAGTTATCGATTTTTTTTTTCGTCTTAACCATTAAACTCAGATCGCAGAAATTCAGCTAATGGATAGGTAAACATATTGTCCATGATTTTCGTGAATAGGGGTCACAGTCGGATGTTTTAACGCCCTTTTTCTATAATGCATAAACATTCCCATTGGTACTAGGGGAATAATTTTTAGCTATCAAAAACACTCCGTGTAAAAAAACACCCCCCTTCGCATAACCCTTCCACAGCAGTCAGATAACGCCGTGCTCCCGTTTTCAATGCTCCCCTTGGCGGCGTCGCGAAATGTTGTTTAGAGGTGTGTGATATATTAATCATTCATTACTGATTGGATGATGTGTTATCGATTACTCTGAAATCCTTAAAATTTTTCTCTTATTGCATAAAACTTCCCATTGGTACTAGGGGAATAATTTTTAGGTATCACAAGCCCTTCTTGAAAAAACTCCCCGCCTCGAACAACTCTTCTACAGCAGCCAGAAAAAGTTATGATATCAACTTCAACGCACGTGCTACCGTTTTCAAGCTCTCCTTCGCGTCGCGAAATACTTGTTTACAGGTGTAATGTATTAATCAGTGATTACTGATTAGATATGTTATCGGTTACTCTGAAATCCTTAAAATTTTTGAAAAGAGGCTTGTCTACAGTCTCTTTGTGGCTTCCTCCCTCTTTATTCTAAACATTCCTAACTGTGTTATCCCTGATAAAAAGCATTTCGGGACGCCACCAAGGGGATTTTGAAAACCTATTAAATCTAATTTAAATTAGAATCCAAAAATTTCCATTAGATGTATGTTTTGAAAACGGTAGCAAGGGCGTTGAAGTGATATCATAACTTCTTCTGTGTGTATTTTAAGCGGAGTAATTTTGATACCACATCTTTTTGTAGCTTAAATTATTAACTATTGAAAAGACATTTTAAAGGTCTTATATTTAGTCACATTATAAATAGAGTACGAAATTTCAAGTTTAGTCCTCCAGTGTAGGGACCCTTCAGGCGGCAAAACGTAGCCTAAAATTTCAGTTTTGTTCCGGTAATTTCTTTTTTCGGGGGAGGGGAGATAATGGGTAAAATTTTTCAATAGGCATTGGCGGAAGTCAAAATGAAGCTCTTTGCAAAATTTCAAGTCGATTGGTCCAGTCACCCTGGCTGTCTGGAAAAAATCATAAATAGAATTTAGTTTTTTTGTTCCTAACTTTTTTTGGGTTGAGATATTGGTTAAATCTTAAAAGGCACTGGCAAAACTGAAAGGAAGCTCTGTGCAAATTTCAAGTCAATCGGTGCACTAGGAGAAGCTGTAGCTGGCTAGCTGAACGGGCAGAAAAAGAATGAAAAACCGGGTTTTCAAAGTTGTATATCTCAGCACCCTGCATACCGATCAACTTGAAATTTCAGCATATTTCACTCATATCAAATCAGAGAAGACCTGTATAAAATTTGAAGTTGATCGGTATACAGGGTGCTTAGATCTAGATACCCCGAAAAACGCAAATCTTGCCTTGAAGTAAACTTACTACTTTTGGCACTTTCGGTCGGGTTATATATGGCTGGGCGGAACGCGCTCCTAGATTTTTAAGGAAAGAGACCTTGATTAATTAGGAAAAAAATAAAATAAAATAAAAACGCAATGAATATGTCCATTTTAGCAATATACAAGAGTTTTATATCAAAATTTCGATTGAAAAATTCATTTACATTGATAGAATTTAGCATTATTGTTGTGAAACATGATTTTGGATTTTTTTCCTTATGTTATATAAAAAATAAGTTTTTATAAAGAAAAAAAAAGGGGGGGGGTTGAATGTTGGTTTTCCGCTCTCGTCCAATGAAGGCAGTCCCTTTCACCCTGGACCTTTTTCGTACCTGCACCACTGCGAATACTAAGGCACGGACGGGTTCATTCGAGTCTCTGACTTCATAGTGTCAAAAGGTTCTTTGCTATCCAGTATACAAGTTTCATAGTTTGTTTTTGTATCCGGTATACAACTTCGTCTTCTCCTCACATCAAAATGTCGTCCACTCAACGTCAGACAGAAGAATTGGAGTTCGAGCCGGCGATGGATTGGGTGAAATGCCCACTTTTAACACCATCGGGCGATGCGAAGAAGAAGGGTGACCCCGTCGCCGAAATTTATTATACCATGGGAGCTCTGCCGACATGGGAAGATTTCCAGCCTCCAGAAAAAAGACCGACGGCCGAACCAGAAGAAATGGAAACTTCTGTTTAGTCAGAACTCGAAATTACCATTGTAAATATTTTCGTTTCATTTTTTTCAATATTTTTATTCCAATCAATTGTAAATATTCATAATTAGTCCTAAAGTGACGCAAAGAAATAATTTTGTAGATTTTTTTTTTATATATATTTCTATGTATGTACTTAGACAAATTAATTTTGTAAGAAATTAGTCCATGAAATTATTTAGTAAATGAATGATTTTTTTTATATGAATGAATGTCTTTTTAATTTATTTATGACCCATGAAATTGAATAAATATGAGAGTAGCAAAAAGCTCATTTATAATCTCGATGATGCTTATTAAGCAAGGCAGCCATATGAAAGGACATTTTTTTATGGCATCCGAAAGCTGGGAAATCTCTGAAGAAGGGCTCTATTTCACTTTTTTGTCAGTAATTTGAACTGATTTTTTTTCCATGGCAAGGACTTTAATCGCAAATGATCATGAGGACCCGATCGGCTGGCATTTAATTTAAAAAATTTTTATAATTGTTTGAAGACTAAACTTACACCAGAATGCAGTTAACCAAGAGCCATTTTGTTCAGTCCGAACAAACTAAACATTTCTATGCCTCCTGAACCTGATTGGTTGGTATTTCACTCCTCTAAACAAGAAATGGCGCTTCCGTTTGAAAATGCTTTAAAAATGTTGTTTATGATTTTAACTTTCAAACGGAAGTTTTTCGGTGGTATCTTCTAAGTTTGTTCAAGGATTCCTGAGAATCATTCCTTGACATAGTTATGAACCTCCCTTGAATTTATCTTTCCATTCAATTTGAATTTATCTTTCATTCAGATCCTTAAGGATTCCTCATACACAATCCTCTACTTTAAATACAGTGGTTTTGGTCAGCAATTTGAACCATATTTAGTTTTCCTTTCCAAGAGACTGTCTGTTGTGCCGGCCGTCCGGCGCCAGTTTATTTAAAGAAAATATTCAGGGCAATTTTTCCGAATTTCATTAAATTTTGAAAGAATCTTCTTCATAGCTATCTAGAAAATTTAGGGCTTTTTTTTTTTTTTATAAAGTTCGCAAAAATAGCGGAGATCTGCGTTTTGAAGATT
Organism: Orius insidiosus; assembly: GCA_014119065.1. Classification (NCBI taxonomy): domain Eukaryota; kingdom Metazoa; phylum Arthropoda; class Insecta; order Hemiptera; family Anthocoridae; genus Orius; species Orius insidiosus. The sequence continues at coordinate 4,618 of JACGAQ010003691.1, forward strand.
CTTTTGCTACGTCCGTACCATAGGTCCGATACGTACTCTGTTTCACCGAATACCCTTTTATTCAATTGAATTTAATGAAAAAGATTTTTTTAAAAATAGTTGGGAGAACCGTTTCGTGTGGCCTGGCTGGGCGAAGAATTTCAAATCTACCTCGATACTGAAAACGTGTTTCGATGTCAAAAAAAAGCAGAATCAAAAACTGCAAAATCAGATCTCCTCCGATTTAAATTAAATTATTTCGTGTGAAAAAAAGCTACCTTTCAAATTTCCCATCTCGATAGAATTGAAGTTAGGGCCTCGAGAACCACCTTTCGGGGTCAAGATTTTGTGAAAATCGAATGAAATGTTGGAAGCCTATATGACGGCCTGCACCGCAGACTACTAATCCTTTGAGTAATCCATGATTAATCTATTGTCCTTACGGAGCCTGGAAGAAGGTCTCCCCTGGACATGGAGGTGATCCAATATACATGGGTCCGGAAACAATTGCAAACGTCTGGGAGAGCGTTAAAAAGTATGTAACCCCTTAATTTAAATCAAAGAATTTGAGGTGTAGTTAATTTTTAAATTGAGTTTGGATATACAGGGTGCCCCAACAGAACCAAACTTCGTTATTTTAAATGAGAATCACTATTTGTTATTTCAATCGTAATCTATGCAAAATTTCAAGTTGATTGGTCTTCATATGACCATTTTTGACAACTTAAAATGTCAAATTTTAGCGTCTTTTTTCGTTAAAATCCGTTAAAATCGACCTAAGAGACTCATTTTTTTTTAATTCCACTTATTTTTGTCCGAAAATTCCAACTGTCACAAATTCAAGCATCTTCGCATTCTTCATCACGAGATCGTCGCTAACGGCCTTTTTTTTTCAAGTTAGAACCCAAATTTCTTACATGAGAAATGAAAATTAGCGATTTTTTTAACGGAATTATTCTTTTTGATGCACAACTACAAGACGCTGTAGCTCTTTCAAATTTATGGTCCGAAAGAAATTTCTTTCGAAAAACCGCCAATTTTCATTGCTGAAGTAAGAAATTTGGGTTCTAACTTGAAAAAAGGCCGTTAGCGACGACATATCGTGATGCAGAATGCGAAGATACTCAAATTTGTGACAGTTGGAATCATCGACATAACTGGAATTTTAAAAAAGGAGTCTCTAGGTCGATTTTAACGGATTTTAGCGCAAAACGCTAAAATTTGACATTTCTTAAAGTGGTCGAAAATGGTAATATGAAGAGTCAAATCAACTTGTAATTTTGCATAAATTAACCATCTATAATAAAAGGGGTTATGATTAACGAAGTTAGGTTTTGTTGGAGTCCCTGTATATCCTAACGCATTTTAAACTACACCATCAAATTCTTTGATTTAAATTAAGGGGGTTTAAATTTAACTTTTTTCATAAACCACTTTTTAACGCTCTCCCAGACGCATGCCATTTCTGGACAATGTGTATTCTCATTCAGAAAGTTTAAATGTCTACGGATATGGAGAACCTTTCGGGCCTTTGTTTAAAAAAAAACTCCTGGGAATAATTCCAATCGTATAAAAACCAAGAATCTACGTAGTATTTACCATAGAAACACCTTTTCAACGCCATTTTTATCAAAGGTACTTCTCTGAAGTGGCCCCGACGGAACCTTCCTCAAAGTAGCCCAATTCAATCATTTTCTCTCCTCGATCAAAAAATTGTTAAGATATGTCAAGATAGAAAAAATGAAGCCTTCGTTCAGCGAGAGAACACTGAACGTTCGAAACACCAAAGTTTCATTACTCCCTTCTACAATTTTGAAAATTTTAACTTCCTCAAAGAGACGGTTTGTGATACCCGTCATTCCTTTATTTTACAAACTATTCTTTTATTATAGATTCGTAATCAACGCAAAATTTCAAGTTGATTTGACATTTCATATGACCTGTTTTGAAATCATTTAAAAATACCAAATTCAGCTTCATTTTCCCCTAAAATCTGTTAAAAATTGACAGGAGAAAATTTTTTTTTAGTTCATTTCATTACTCTTTTTTTGTCCTATTCTAACCATCACTAATTCACGCATCTACATTTTTTAGCTGAAATTCGTCATTTTTTAAGTTGTCAAAAGAGGTCATATGAAAGGACGAACCAACTTGAAATTTTGTAGATTAGGAATATGAAATTTAAAAATCAATGAAATAAAAAACTCATTGAAATAACGAAGTTAGGGCACATTCTGGCACCCAGTATCCAAATTCATTTTGAACTAAATTTTCTATATTTTATTCTAGAATCTTGAAATTCGGCGAGTGGGCGACCTAAAAGACCTTTCTCTTTTTACCTGTACCATCGACTTCTCTATTCAAAGAATAATGGAACAAACAATGCATGGATTAGAACTCCTTTATCTAAATTCTCTAGAACTGTTCTTAATAGGGTAAATCCGAAAGTTCATTTTTGCGATAGACAGAGCAGGTATAAAAAAAAAGGTCTTTTTCCGGAGAGGTCACAGGCACGGTTTTCATATTCAAGCGTTATTAAAAAAAATTGTTTCAATTTATTTTTTAAATTACATTTTTTACTTTTCATCTTCAAGTCGCCATAGCAATTGGCGAAGCTCCCTCCATAGGAAGCCCCAAATATGATTTTTCGTGACCACTCAAAAGCAACATGCCGTTTGTTGTTTAATGATTCTCACCTTCTCAAAATCTAATTAAAATGGAAGGGAAAAATCTTCAAAATCTTGAGGAAAGGATTTCAGGGTCAGAAAAAAAATTGGAATTAATGAGGCCAAAAAAAGATTTTGAGACATTTTTTAAAATATTTTTTTGCAAACTGAGAAAAAATAATTTTTTAATAAATTTGATTTTTGTGTGAATCAACGTCTTTTAGTTTATTTATGACCAACGAAACTACTCGTAATTTAATATTTGTGATAGATTGATAGCAATTATTAAGGGTCAGTTGTCACCAAAAACTATCTTTATGGATCATCAAAAAACTTCTGACTGAATAAACGACGTTTTGGCATGTTATTTCTACATCGATTTTTAACTTCTCAAAGAGAAGTTATTGTGACGCCCTCCATGTGAAGACCTCGGGGAAAAGGGTCTCCTAGACCCCTAAAATATGTCTTTTTATATCTTGAAATGTAATTTTTTTTTTTTATTTTTGGTTGGAATGGGATTGGAAATTGTTAATGATTGGTGTGGAAAGGTCAGGCCTAATAAAGTTTTTAAAACTTTACAATTGGCAAACTTATTTTGAGGAAACTCTTTTTATTCTTCTTGGGTGGCTCATGTACCTGGAGAACAAAACTTGGCAGATGTTCTTCCTAAAACCCCTGAGATGGTCAAAATTAAACAATTTTTATACCCAAATGTTATTGGGCTGATAAACCATAAGACCTAAAAATAAATTTGCCAATATTTAAAGTTTTATAAATTACTTTAAAACATTATGAAGTATTTTTTATTTTATTATTGTTATTATGGTAAGTATATACAAATCTCAACACAAGGGATCCTGTTATTCTGTCATTCCATTGATTTTTTTAAAATCATGGATATACAGGGTGGAAACTTATAGTGTCCTACCCAGTTAACTTGGAAACGAATCTAAAAATTTAAATTGTAGTCACCCTAATTTTAAACGTAGATTCTAATTCTGATAACTGATTTTCGCCCAAAACGTGAGAAACCGGTTCCTTTAAAACAGACTAGTTTCCTTAATGGGAACCCCTTTTTTTTTATGGAAAATTTGGATCCCACATTCAATTTTACCTAAAATGGCTCCTTTGTTTAAGTTTTAACTATCTTATAAGTTAGTTATTGTCTTTAAAAATGTTTCTTTCAGACCTCACGGGTCAAAAAGACCCATATTCATAATCCAACTTAACCCTTTATTTTTTTTCACTGGCGCAGCACTTTTCCCCTCTCTTTTCCCTCATTTCTTTCCGACCGCTCTCAGCGCCCAGCAAAGCACAGAAAGCGACGAGTGATGCGATCATCACGTAGTTCATTTCTTCCCCAACAGATTACCAGTTTTTGCATGTCAGCGAAGGTATTAAATTTTTTAGAGTGGCTTCCCGCTGGCGCTGCTAAAGTCGCCTGCGGTCTCCAAACGAAAAGCGCGAATGGCAACTAAAGTCGCCTGCGGTCTCGAAAGGGTTAAGTTTGTCTGTAGTGCCATCTTTACGTCCGTTTCCATTTATTCCAGAATAATTACTGCAGCAAGTTTCATCAAATTTTGACTTTTTGCTCTATCTTGATATGTTTTACAGTTAACCTAGTTAGTAGTGGTGGGTGGGGTAATAAATTTCCACCCTGTATCATAGCACCTCTTAATTTAAAATTTTGAAAGCCTTTTAAATTTTACTATGGTCTGAATGTATCAAAATTTTCCTTTGAATATTTGACGGGACTGGGCTCGGTGTTTTTGGTATCACCTCATTACTTATGGGGTTTTTCCTCAGCATGATTTAATCGCTCATTTCTTACTTTGAGTGCACCGCTTTTAGAAAATCCATTTGATAATTTAAAAAACTTAAAGTCGATTATTTGTTTTCAGGGTGTACAGGCTTGAGTGCTAGTGCTGAATCTGTTTCAAAAAGAAGTTGCGTTTCGTCGAAATTCAAGCCGTTCAAAACATAACCGCTCGTCGTCCAGAAGAAATAAAGAAAACGGAAGTAAATCCGTACAAAAAACACAACAAAGTCAAGACGGATCTCAACCCATCCAAATCAACCTAACATATAAACCAAGAATATAAAAACTAAGCGATTATTTATTATTTAATATTCGTTATTTCTTTTTTAAAATTTATATTTCGTTGTTTATTTTTCTAACCAACTAGTCAGTTTTAACACAAAACATGACTTTATCCGCTTCATAAATGTACGCTTTTGGGTGTTAGCTTGAACGGGCTATTTTGCAATTTTTTGGGCCTTATTTATTTTAAAATGAATTTTCCAACTTAGAACACCATGTTTGAAACAAGGTTTTTCTACTCCAAATTTAAAACTTGATGTGATTTTTTCTAACTTGAAACTAAAAATTTTGATATGCTCAGTTCTTTAATTATTTTTTCTTGCCAAATGAAAGGATAGTTCATATTTTTTATTGTCGTCCTAACATCTTCGCCTGATAACTTTATTTATAAGAAAATACCAAAGAAAATCATTTTTTTTATTCTTTAATTTTCCACATTTTTGTGATTTCTCAAGTTTTCTATGTACACATTTTTAAATGTTCCTTTTTTACATCGTTTTTCACTAAACATGCACCTTTTGTGTATGTTTATTTTTTAAAAGACAATTTTTTATACATTTTTTATTTATTTAAATCTACATCACATGCCTATTAATCCAGATTTTATTTTATATTCTGGGTTAGTAATCTGAGGCTGTGAGAAACCTCTTTGAATATAATTTAATTTCTATATGTAAAGACTGAATTGTTTTTTAATTAAAAAAGAAAAATAGATAATCTGAACCATTTTTAAAAAATGTCTTTTCTGGTTCAAGTGTTACCGCTCCCCCCACCGATTAGAATCGAATATCTAAAAAAAAGAAAAACGATATCCATAAATGTGAAAACGAGATACCTTCCGCACGATCTCAGTGTTCATATTTCTTTTAAAAATTTTTTATAAAAAGCGGTTTGGTGTTAACGTGTGTATTTTTATTTCACAAATATTCACTGCCAAAGTTTTTGAATTAATAATAATTTTTTAAAGAAAATCATTCCATTCCTGTTGTGCACTATTGCATTTATAAATGGGCCAAAGTATTTTGTAACCGTTTGTGTCAAGTTATAGATGATTTCGTCGGTATTTGTTGTGAGATGATTTTGTAAATATATTTTTTTCTCTCCCAAATTGTAAAATTGTGTGTAACTTTGCTACTTGAATTAATAAAAATTTAACTGTTTCCTATTATTTTTTTGTAAATTGTTGACTGACATACTTAAACAATTTTATGTCCAGGAAAACATTATTGACGGATGGCTTTAAAGTCACTACTGATGAAGATCATCAGACCTTTGAGGGTCCATTTCAAGAAACCATACTTCAAGGGTATCATAATATTTTTTTGGAAAAGTCCTATATCGAAGCAACTCGGATCAACCAACAAAAAAATTCCCAAACTTTTTAGCAAGCGAGCGAGGACCTAAAAAAAATGATATCAAATTTTCTTGAAACCAAGGGAAAATACTGTAAAAAGGGATTTTTATGTCTAAAAACTGAGGAATAGACGTGTAAAAAGGGGTTTATTGGTCCTAAAACGAGGGGAAAATCCCAAAAAATGGGGTTCCTTTGTCTATAAGTTGAGGAAAACTCATGGAAATCCTGTAAAATAGGTCTCTGTCCTAAATACCGAGGAAACCCCTGGAAAAATCGCAACCCCAAACTTTTCAGCAAGCGGAGCGAGGACCTAAAAAAAATGATTTCAAATATTTCTTGAAACCAAGGGAAAATACTGTAAAATTGGGATTTTTATGTCTAAAAACTGAGGAATAGTCGTGTAAAAAAAGGGGTTTATTGGTCATAAACGAGGGGAAAATCCCAAAATGGGGTTCCTTTGTCTATAAGTTGAGGAAAACTCATGGAAATCCTGTAAAATAGGTCTCTGTCCTATATACCGAGGAAAACCCTGGAAAAATCGCAACCCCAAACTTTTCAGCAAGCGGAGCGAGGACCTAAAAAATGATTTCAAATATTTCTTGAAACCAAGGGAAAATACAGTAAATTGGGATTTTTATGTCTAAAAACTGAAGAATAGTCATGTAAAAAAGGGGTTTATTGGTCATAAAACGAGGGGAAAGTCCCAAAAAATGGGGTTTCTTTGTCCAAAAGTCGAGGAAATACTCCTGGAAATCCTGTAAAATGTGTATCCGTTCTAACACCGAGGAAAACCCCTGCGAATCCTGTAAAATTGTCATATTTGAATTACCCCTCCGAAATTTTCTAATTTTTGAAAATTTTATTATGTGTTTATTAATTATGAAAATTTTGTTATTTATGTATTTATTAAATTTTTCATTTGCGCCTTGATGTGAAATAAGAATATACGAGAATAAAACAAGATTATGAGAAATTTATAGCCCTAAAAATAAGGCTAACCTAAGGCTTCCTCAGTTTTGTCTCGTCGACAAGAAATTCGCCATTCTTCTTTTGAGGTCAACTGAAAAAGAAGGTGAGAACAATTTTTTATATTTTTTATATTTAACTTGTAATTTGTGATTTGTTTCTTTTTAAAAGTAGCTTATTCCGTATTTTTAATTAGTAAGGTTTTTTTGTTTTTTTTTCTTATTTTTGTCTTCTGGAGTTAAAAATCGGCCAACCTAGACCGACCGCGTGCTGTTCACACTTCATGTTTCTTGATGTTTTCAACTTATAGGATAAACTTTTGTTTAATTATTTGAAATATAAACTATTCTGAAGATCACGATTTACAAATATTCTAATATTTATGCCTAATTCGGAAATAAAGGGGTTATAAAATTTTGACAACGCCACGTGGTCACTCGGGTGATACTCCCAGCTTTCTACAATTTTATTTTTAGTTATTTAGCAGAGTTAATGTTTCTTTAAAGTTTATTAATTCATTTCTTTTATTCTGGTAAATCCTAATCGTTAGGCTTCCTCAAATTGTGTTTAACCTTTAAGTGCAAGCTGTGATGAAGGAATTGAAACTTTGCGGTTTCCAACCCAAGGGTTCTTACGAACCTGTGAAGGCATTGAGCGTCTGAGCTGCACAGTTTACTCAAAATAATATTTTAGTATTCTTAAACAAAATGTCCCATGTCTTGTGACTTCCGTAATATCATGATTAAAGCCAAAATTGAGACTACCAGACGCCTTAAATCTGTGAAGTTTGAGAACGTTTGAGCTGCTTATTTTGTGTTTTAATATGATATTTAAAATTCTTCAAACTACCCTCTCCTAAAGCCAGGTTTACACTAGCAAGTTTTCCCTCTCGAAAAAAAAAAAAAAAAAAAAAAAGTCCGTACCCAAAACGGAGTTTGGGGAGCGAGTTATGTCGGAGCGAAAATTTCGCGAGTTGGGTGAGCCTTTAGGGAGAGGCACCCTGGGTTGAGTTTTTAGTTCAGCCTACACAGTCGACATGACAACGTACCTCCTTCTGCCTCACTGGCTTTTGCTGCAAAGAATCAATTTAAACAAAGAAATCGGTAGATGAATCTCCTTGCTTATGTCCTCATATGCATCTTCTTTATTATTTCTGTTGTAGAAAAATTTGTGTTTCGGATTCCATAATTAGTCAAAACTTTTATAAACCTCTATGAGCTGCAGAGCTTGATATTCCTCCATGCGTTCAGAAAATACTAAATTGTTGCTCTAGTTGTTTGTTTGCCTAGTTCCTCAAAAGTGCTCTAAAATACCAAAATTTACTGGGCAAAAACTGCCAGATTTTTTTCAAGCTTGCCTGGGAAGGTCTGTCAAAATGTAGTTTTACATGTCACAACCGTTGTTGTATGTTCATTTGTAAACTCGTCATAAAGAGACCAATTGGGAACCATTGATGCTAAATCCTGCCTGATCTAAAAAAACCATTTTAAAATTAAATTTTCACTCTCTGGAAGTGCTAGCTGTGATGAAGGAATCGAAACTTTGCGGTTTCCAACCAAGGGTTCTTGCGAATCCTGTGAAGGCATTGAGCGTCTGAGCTGCACAGTTTTATTAAACCATTTTTTCACCAATTAAAAATGCCTTGCTTGTGAAAGCCTAATTTGAGACTAAATCGTTTTATTCCATAAAATACTAAATCTTCTTTGCTTAGAGTTAAATGACTGGCCTATCTTATAGAATATTACGCTACTGGTACCTCATTTTAGTTACCTACTCTTATTCCCCTAATCCCTTATAACATCCCATTAGGATAATGAGAAACCTGGGCATTATTAGCTTTGTTCCAACCGCAGTTTGAAACTACTGGAGCATGCGCAGAAGTTTGGACGTCAAATTTGACGTTTGTCCGTCAAATCTGAAGTCATCTGACGTGCCAAATCCTTCTGCGCATGCTCCAGAAGTGTCAAACCAGTTTCAAACTGCGGTTGGAACAAAGCTAATATGTGGACTTTTCCAACTCTTAAAGAAACCTTTGAAAAATGAAATCTTAAAGTGCTTGTGATGAAGGAATTGAAACTTTGCGGTTTCCAACCCAAGGGTTCTTACGAATCCTGTGAAGGCATTGAGCGTCTGAGCTGCACAGTTAAATTTTTAACTTCATTTTCTCTTCAACAAAAGTGTATCTTGTGCTATGGTTGGCAATTACTTCCTTTCTCCTGTAGAATGCTGCTGATTTCTCCCTTTTTCTTTTAATAGTAAAATTTATTCCCTAGTTCCTAGTATTTCTGGTTGATTCTTATATTATTTGTATATCGGTTAATTTTCCTTTTTCTGAGTTAAAAAACCAAAAGATATTAAAGATGCTTTGTCATGATGATAGATTATGGATTCTTTTGCGGTTTCCAACCAAAGGGGTAAAACCCTATGAAGGTCAAGAACGTCTGAACAAAGCATTTTCTTATTTTTATTTATATTCTTAATTTTTTCAGACTTAATTTTTAATCTTTTTGTTTATATGTGTAGCAACATGGCGGACGCTGCTCCAGCCGCTCGTGGTGGTTTCCGTGGTGGATTTGGTGGTCGTGGAGGACGCGGTGGTGCAAGAGGCCGTGGTCGTGGACGTGGAAGGGGCCGTGGTCGTGGAAAGGAAGCCGAAAAAGAATGGATGCCTGTAACCAAACTTGGCCGTCTCGTCAGAGATATGAAGATCACTTCTTTGGAAGAAATTTACTTATTCTCCCTTCCCATCAAGGTACTAAAAAACCCTCATCCTATTCTATTTAATGATTTTTTTTTTCTTCACTAAAGGAGTTTGAAATCATCGACTTTTTCATTGGGCCTAACCTTAAAGATGAAGTTTTGAAGATCATGCCTGTTCAGAAGCAGACTCGTGCTGGACAGAGGACCAGGTTTAAGGCTTTTGTCGGTAAGTTATTGTTAAATTATTGATTATTTTATGTATGAATGATGACACCTACAACCACTGAATCGATTATTGTATGAATTTTATTGATTTAATTTACCACTATCTGATGTTTATTATATCCTTATATAATTTTTGTAATTTTTTTTCGTGTTACTTAAGTTTGGTTTTATTTTGATAGCGATTGGGGACAGCAATGGACACATCGGTCTCGGTGTCAAGTGCTCCAAGGAAGTAGCGACCGCTATTCGTGGTGCTATCATCCTTGCTAAACTTTCTGTCGTCCCTGTTCGTCGTGGATACTGGGGTAACAAGATCGGAAAGGCCCACACCGTCCCATGCAAAGTGACTGGAAAGTGCGGTTCAGTCCAGGTGAGGCTTATTCCTGCCCCCAGAGGAACCGGAATCGTCGGCGCTCCCGTTCCCAAGAAGCTTTTGCAGATGGCTGGTATCGAGGATTGCTACACCTCCTCCAGAGGATCCACTGGTACTCTTGGAAATTTCGGTAAGCCTGGATATTTTGTTAGAGATTATTATATTCCTGTGATTTTCAGCTAAGGCAACTTATGCGGCGATTGCCAAGACTTACGCGTACTTGACTCCTGATCTCTGGGACCAAGACAACAAACTTCAGGCTCCTCCATACAGCAGATTTGCTGACCATTTGGATAAATGCCATCATCCTCCGGGACTGACACAATAAATTAAATTTTAACATCTGAATAAATTTTCTTTCTTATCCTTTGCCACCTATCAACAAACAAAGTTATATTCTAGAACAGTGTTTCTCAACCTTTTTGAAGCATGCGCCCCCCTAAGAGGAGGAATATACTTACCGCCCCTTCCTTACTTAAGAAAAAAAAATAAAAAGGGAAAAAAACTATAATAAAATTTAAAAAAAAAAAGGTACTACTGCTGAAAAAAATGTGAGGTTGGAACTGTATGTAAGTTTCTATTGAAACCAATATAAAACTAGGTACTACACTACCTACTACGCGTACATCCGATGTTGAAATTGAAGTTTTTTAAAATGTTTATATACTGAGGGAGAAAGCCCTACGAAAAACCTGTAATCAAGCATTTCACGACGTCGCCAAGGGGAGCTTGAAAACGGGAGCAAGGGCGCTTCATCTCCTCAAATTTTCTTTTGTCATACTAAACCCGCAAGACTTGGCGCTCATGTGGGTTAGTATCTCAAGCCTCGATTTTCAAAGACCCTTATTTTGTTATGGGTAGGCCTTTATTTTTTTGGAACAAAATTTTTTATCGCATAAATCAAACTTAAATGTTAAAAGAATGACTCACGCCAACGCCGCCAGCCACTTAGCCATTGCCCCCCATCACCCAAATTTTTCTTAACGCCCCCCAGTAATTTCAAGCGCCCCCAGGGAGGGCGGTACCTACGATTGTTGCGATACTTCCGATATATCGATATTTTCCTTGCGATATTTGTACCGATATTTTCCTTCTGATACGATATTCCATACCATATCGCGATATTTTTACGATATGAATCCGAAAGAAAAATGGGGCAACACACAGATAACTGTTAACATCCGATGCGATTTCCTTCCGATATATTCATCCGATATTTCCTTCGATATATCGGTTCATCAGATATTTCCAAAATTTTTCAAAAATATCGGAAGGAAGGCCATATCGAATGAACCCTAGCGGTACCGCCCCCGTTGAGAATCGCCATTCTAGAGCTTAAAGAACAAAGTTAAAGCTCAAGGAAAACGGGGACTGCTGCAAATTTTTCCCAGTAATAGGGATCCATAAGTTCAAGAATTTGGATTAGAGTACATTGCAGTAATGGTCGAAGAGTGAAGGGAGGTTCATTTTTTCCGTCGATGTTTTCAAGCAGAAATGAAGATATAGAATTTTGCCTACTTAAAATGAGGTTTGACCCAGTCAGGCTATGGCTATTGCAGTGGTTAGACCAGTTGAAAAGATTTCAGTAGAGTTGGGTACGTTTGGCCATAAGGTCCAGCCTGATTTTGCCAAAAGCACATTTTTATTTAAAAAGTAATAAAATCAACAATTTTATTCAACAGTATTATATTTTAAAAATGTATACAATATAAGATCTTCCGTTGCATTTGGTGTGTATTAAGAGTTTAAAAATCTTTATGTCCAGGGATCGGGAAATTTTCGGCAAAAGATTCGACTTCATTTCTCAATGCTTTACTTTGCTGATAACGTCTGCATTGAAACGACAGCGTTTTTGAAATCTGTTAATTTCGGTCCAGAGATTTTCTGAGCCTCCAAGGCAATTTTAACAGCTAAAATGAAATTTTAGATAATTTAGAGAAGTTTAAAAATTATACCTGAATCGATAAATTTAACGATAGAGTCGATTTCTTTCTCTCCCATATCTCTTGTGGTAAGAGCAGGCGTTCCTAATCTGATGCCGCTGGGGTTAAGAGGGCTTTTATCTCCAGGAACTGAATAAAAATTGATTAAAATGAATTTAAAATTAGTTTTTAGGTACCTGTATTTTTGTTACATGCGATATTCACTTCGTCGAGAATAAACTCGGCTTTAGCGCCAGTCAAACCTTTTGCTTTAACATTGACGAGAACCATGTGGACATCAGTGCCACCAGTTACGACTTCATATCCCAATGCTTGAAGGCCAGAACAGAGTCTTTTAGCATTATTTACAACTTGTTTTTGATATTGTTTAAATTCATCAGTTGCCGCTTGTTTCATCGCTGTCGCTATTCCAGCGATCGTATTATTATGAGGTCCTCCTTGCAGTGCGGGAAAACCGCATTGTTCACGTGTTTCAAAATCGTACATGATCGGTTTACCATCTTTTCCAACAGATTTAACTCCTAAAAACAAAAAAGTCGGCTAAAAATGAAAATCGAAAATTTGCGTTACCTTTTCTGAAGAAGATCACGCCTGCTCTTGGTCCACGAAGGGTTTTATGGGTAGTTGTTGAGACGACATCCGCATATTTGAATGGAGTAGGTATGACTTCAGCAGCGACTAGACCACTAACATGTGCCATATCAGCCATAAGATAAGCACCAACTTCATCAGCGATTTCTCTGAATCGTTTATAATCAAGACATCTTGAATAACATGAGATTCCTAAATTGAAAAAAAAATTAATGTATCAAGTAAACTTTTACAGGGTTTACAAGGTATAAGAAGAAAGGATTTCTCACCAGCAATGATAAGTTTAGGTCTGTAAAGTCTAGCATTTTCAGCCAAACGGTCATAATCAATCAACCCAGTCGCAGGATCAACTTTGTAAGGAAAAGATTCAAAATAAATTGAGGAAGCAGATATTCTTTTTTGAGCTGACATAAATCCATGAGTTAAATGTCCTCCATCAGGAAGATCCAATCCTAAAATATTATAAATATTTCATTGTTTAAAGAAGAAAAAATTTTACCCATAATTCTGTCATGGGGTTGAAGAAGAGCGGTATAAACAGCGAAATTCGCTGGGGAGCCGGAATAAGGCTGAACGTTGACACCCCATTCTTCTTCGCTAAGTTTGTAAGTTTCAAGTGCACGTTTTTGAGCAAGCAATTCTATTTCGTCGATGAATTCATTTCCACCGTAGTACCTACAAGTTACGTATTAAGATTATTAAATAACAGATAAAGAGGCTAAAAGGTTATCGTACTCAAGGACGATATGCGTCATACCTCTGACCAGGGAGTCCTTCAGAATATTTGTTATGAAGGCAAGAACTTAAACACTGAAGTACAGCCATCGACGTAAAATTTTCAGACGCTATCATCTCGATACCTCTCATCTGCCGTTGTTTCTCTTTCATCATCAATCATGAAGTTCAGGGTCCGAAGACCAAATCGGCTCATGAATAACAGAATCTTTGGTCATGTTTCTAAAACTTAAAAAACAAAAAACAAAATTAAAAGCCTAAATTCAATTAATGACTTACGCTTTGTTAACTACTTCCCTACAACCAGTGTTCCTGAGCAATTTACTAACTCTGTTCAACATTTCGAGATTACGAACGAAATGAAAAATATTGATAAAAGGATCTGGAGGGATATGAAGATAATATTATCGCGCTAATTAAATTGATAAATAAATCTAGTGACATATTTTAAGGATATTTTTATAAATCATCCTAAAAATTATTGAGTACTGTAGTAACTACATGAATGAAGGTTCCCTACTGGTTTAAGGCCAAGTGTGCTTAAAACTTCAGTTACTTATCGGTATTTATAAAATTAATTTTTGTTAGCAACAATTTTTAAAAAAATATGGTCCAATGGATCAAATGTTACATAACTAGACAACAAAGAAATTTGATAGACGCTTCAAGCAATAAGTAGGTAGTTCATACTTACAATTAGCAAAATGTCAGCTTAAGACGAAAGTTGAGAAAGGAATGGAATTCAGATAAGAGAACTGCAGATCAAAAACTACGATGATAATTGATAATCAGCCTCAAGGATTTATAAATCTACCGAGCGTCTTATTTCGCCGGTTAAGGGTGAAAATGGCATTCCAGAATCAACAGGTTGTGGTGGGGGGACGATCGAACATCATAATCGATAGTGTTATATAATAAATTATTGATTAATAGATCAATTATTATATAAGGGCAATAAAAAATACTTTCTGTGGCGTAAATGCTACGGATTTCCATCAAAATAATGTATTCAAATGATAGCATCCATAGGTCAAAAACTTGTTTCATTTACGCCTACAGTTATTCATATTCAAAAATTCTCCCATTCATTCATATCATAAATAATTTGAGATCCTTCACATTTTTGTTAATATATTACTTTTTCTATAATTGACCAAATTTTCATTTAAAAAAATAAAAATTTCCTTCATAAAAAATATAACATCTTTTCTGGACTTTGGCCCAACCATTAGCTATAATAGAAAAATGAATAAAAGAACTTTATGAATAAAATATTCATAATAATAAGAATACTCCCAAACCTAATTTAGCAGTACCTGTTGATTCGCCAAAAACTTCGCTCTTTCATGACCGCTTCATTATCTGGTTTTGATTTCCTAAAAAATTGTTTAATCATATTTTCGACACTTTAATTTGAATTTCACATTCTGAACGAAAACGTTGATTTCTCAGCACCTTTTAATTTAGCACTGTAATAATAATTATAAACAATACTTTTTTGGGGATAAAACTTACTCGTAGTAGCTTGAACTCAAGGAAATTTGGAATTCTTTTTTGTTTTTGAAGCCGACAATCGCTTTCTTCATCTAAAAGTAATGTTTTTAAGGGAAATAAAACATCATATAAAAAACAGTTTAACTCAAAAAATTAATACAAAATGATAAATAGACGAAATAAGAGGAAAGAATGTGGAGGAGTTGAGTGGATTATTTGCTGCCTTTTTTTCCACGAGTTTTGGTTTTGGGGTTGCCGTATTTTTGTTCGAGATGTTGAAAAAAAGCCTCAGAAGAAGCTTCTCTTTCTTTTTTCTTGAGAAGAATCGCTTTTAAAGCGTCTTCTACAACGGGATCATTTTTTCTTTTTTAAATTTTCTTTTTTGGCTTTAAGGGCCATTTTGGCTTCGTTTCGTACTGAAAAATAAATTGAAAAATAATGAAGAAAAGATAAAATATACAAACTTTGCGCTTTCGTGCTTCACGTTTCGCTTGACTTTCGTTGACAAAGTTCTCAAACTCTTCAAGTTCCGTCGTCGATTAATTTCTGGATGATTTCTCTATATCTTGGCTCGTCGGAAGGGTCGGAAAATGGGACATAATTTAAAATGTAATCCATATCACCCTTTCCTTTTTTATAAGCTTTGATAAGGTCCTCCTCCTCCTCTTTACCGCCTGATTCCAAACATAATTTAGCCCCAGGGAGAAACAGAAATTTCGAAACGTATACAAACCTTTGTATTTTTTTCTCATATTCTTCTATCTGCTCTGGAGTTATTTTATTGAAAATATTTCTCCAATATGAATACCAATCTCGGTCTTCCAAATCTGACATGTCATCTTCTCCAATAACACCTGAAAAAAGACCGAAAACAAGCACCCCATAGGACTTATATTGCGCATATTCATAAATAATAATACATGAATAATTATGATATTCATGAATACTGATACGCCCATTCTGGCTATGTGTACCTGTCTCATCGTATAACGCTCTCTTTTCAGGATCGCCCAAAATCGAATGGATTTTACCGATAACTTTAAACTTCTCGGTAGCTTCCTCTTGATGTTTTGGAGCCACTCGATCAGGATGAACTTTTAAACTTATCCTCCTATACGCCTTATTGACTAAAAATATTTAATAATCACATTTTTTAAAAATAAAATATTTTACTTTCGTTAGCATCTGCAGTTTTCTGAATTCCCAAAACAACATAAAGGTCCTTCGTACCAAAGTAGTTAACGCAAGATTCAATTAAGTTCGGCATTTTATCAATTTTTGGTTAAATACAACGTTAAATTTGACTTACAAAAAATCTTGAATCTTGCTTGAGTTGACTTGAAGAAAATGATAAGATTTTGGAGGGAGAACCTTTGGTTATCAAAGTTAATTCATATGTTGACGTTTTTATGACGTAAAATATCTATATTGGTGTACAGAAAATATCATGTTTTGTTAAAATCAACATTTTAAGAATAAAAATTCTCAAATAGCTCATTTTTTTATGTGAAAATGATGTTTTATAAAGATATTCTCGTTTTTTAGTTTTGATTTCTGATCGAGTGGGCTGGCGTTATCACAATCTAATCAGTAGTTTTTTTTCCACCATTTTTGTCTTTTGGAATTTAGTCGTAAAGTAGTTATTTTATTTAGTTTTATTATAAGGTTGTTTCGGTTGTTATTGAGGTAAAAAATAAAATATATTGTGTATTATGATATTGATGTTTGGTGTAGGGAAGGGCGTTGTACTCTAATCAATGGGCGAATGTTCAATCAATAAAATCTCGTTTCCAACGACAATATCGTTAAGCAGTTGAGGTCGGCGTTGAAACGATGACTCAAAAGGCGGAAATAACGTGAAAATGGACGATGTGTTGAGTCATAACTCGTTGAATATTTCATCTTCGAAGATTTGTAGACGTAAACTGCGTTGCCTTTCTTATTTTCTTGGACGTAAGAAGAGAATCGGTTGCCTGATGCCAAAAAACGGAAGCGTCGAAAACGTTTCTTCGAGCCAAGAAAGCGACCTCGAAGTAAAACCGACGGTGCCAAAAAAAGAGTCCGTTTCCCCAAAGGGAACAAATACGAATGTCTCTCTTGTTGTGCCATTACGGATTCGAGAACGCCAGTCCATATACAGAAAGATGAGAAGTCGAAAAGATGGAAACCGAAGAACCGAATGATCGTCTACCTCCAAACGGTATTTCGAAAAGTGATGTGATTGATCCAACGGCGAAAGTTAAGAAAAACCACCGTCGTTCATTCAGTTTAAGTAAAAGCGTATTTTCATCAGATAAGAATATCGAGAAAGTTGAAAAAGCGTCAATTCTCTTTCTACGACACCTTTGGGTCAATCACCTGAAAGTTCGCCATCTCCAGTTCCAAGGTCTAATCGAGGAAAATTCCTTCTTTCTCGTCGCTCTGTTGATAACATCGCTGTTTCCTCGTGTACGTCATCGCCCGTTTCGACACGAAGCAATCCGCTTAACAATGAAGTCAAAAAACGGAAAAGTCGTCCTGCATCGCTGATTGTGGTATCGCGCAGAAGTACAGACAAAAATGAACCTGCTCGTACAGCTTCAATGGACAGTTTAGCCAGGCAGTCCCTCCTTGCCGCTCAAGTCCTTCATCTCATTCCAACTCAGAGAGCTCGAGAAAGGTATAAAAATACTTTATTACTAAACTTATTTCTTAATCATTTAATCTGTCAAAAAGAACCCACCGAAAGGTATACTCGAGAAGTCTTATCAAAAATTGGGAGATAAGGAAATTTTTTCCTACTAAATTTCTAGATCACACTAAACTTTCGCTGTTGCCAAAGGGGAATCTGTCATCCATGTCCTACGATAATAAAGAAATCGCTTTCTAATTTTTTGCGTAATTTGTGACAGGAATACAATCCCAAGAAAAGGCGAAACTAGTCAGGGTTTCCCAAAGTGTGCTGGACGCTTTGAACCCTTTGGGAGTCCATCAAGTTATGCCTACGAAAAAGTCGCTAAAAACAGAAAGGAAACCCCCTTCAAAAAACTAGATATTTCCTCATTTTAGTATTTTTAGAGGATTCTGCATGTTTTCACCAAACCTCAATTTTTTACTAGATTTTCGGGATTTTTTTGGTTTTTTGACAGTAAAAACTCTTGAGGGACTTAATAGGATGCTAATTGTGAAAACTATTTTTTAATTTTTAAGTCATTTTTAGGCATGAGGCATCTGAGGATCCCGAAATCGATAGCCAAAAAATAATTTGTATTTGTGAAAATGTTTGGAGCGTTCAAATGAAGAAGAAAAAAAAAACCCTTCATCAGTAAAAACTCATTTTACGAAATTTTCCTTGGTTTTTTGACAAAGAAACTCCATTTTATAGGATGTTAGTAGTTTTCTTAGTTTTTTGATAGGAAAGCACCATTTTTATAGGATTTGAGATTTTTTCCTCTGGCGAAATACCTTCTCGAGAATACCTTTTTGAAATCCTTTCTTTTTTGACAGATTTGCATTAATGGTCACCATTTTGTTTGGAAAATTAATTTAGACTTTAAAATCCTAGAAACTCAAGTTACAGACTTCCTATTATTTAAATTAATATTAGCATATCTCTCAGTTCTTGGCGTAAGATAGAATACATAAATTTTAAGTTTCACCTGGTAAACACAAAATTTTTATACATACTAGCTGTGGGATTTCAGATTTTAAATGTATGTATTTTTAGTCGACTTATTAGTTTTATAATTTAAATAAATTCCTAGGATACGTGTGTTTAGGAATTATCTGTGTGGTCGAATAGCAGCTAACTCCCTGCTCGGTAGTGTTGAGTTAGAGAGGATATTACCACAAAGAGAAGTAATGATTTATCGCCACTTGGAACATGAACGGTCAGGTTAGTTCGGCTGCTTTTTTTTATTTTTCAGTGGCGATTTGTACGTCCGCATGGTTAGTCTTCCCTTACGCACCATTAATTCAGTGCACTGAGGGTGTCGTAGATATAGTTTTTGCTTGTAATTATGATTTTTAAATTATTTTTGTTTGATCAATATTATTTTTTAGGCTCCACCTCAAGGTTTGAATTCATTACTTCTGCCAGAAGAGCTTCATCGGATACCTGATATTGTGGTTGTCGGCACTCAGGAAACTTACCCTGAAAAAACACAATGGGAAGTTACTCTTCAGGAGACTTTAGGACCATCCCATGTTCTTTACCATTCTTCCAATTTTGGGACACTACATCTCGCCATATTTTTAAGGAGAGATCTTATATGGTTTTGCTCTGGTAAGAAACTTTGTTTAAAAAATTAAATTTCTTTTTCAATTTAGTTGCTGATGAAGCGACTTATAGCGTAAGAACAGGAAGCGCTTTTAGAACCAAGGGTGCGATCGCTGTAGCGTTTTATCTTTTTGGGACCACTTTCTTTTTATAACATCCCACTGACCGCACATCAGGATAAAGTGAAAGAAAGACTTCAAGATATTCGGAGAATAGTCAAAGCGCTCGAGTTACCAAACAGGATCACTTGTCCGCACAAATAAAGGTTAAATAAAATAATTTATCATCAAAATAATTTTTTTAAAAGATGTCACAGATAATTTCGACTATACATTCTGGCGGTGATTTAAATTTCCGACTTACAAGAACTCGTGAAGAAATAATCGAATGGGTATCCAAACAAACATTTCCTCTTGAGCAACCAGCACAAAGTACACCTGGTGATCAATTGACCGATAGTATAGTCGACGGTAAAAAATTGAATTTGAAAAATTTCTGTTTTAATTTATTGTTTTAGGGAGTATTTTAAAGGTTTTGTAGAAGGGCCTTTGACTTTTGCCCCAACGTATAAATATGATATAGGCTCTTCAAATTTCGATACATCAAATAAACAAAGGATACCATCTTATACAGACCGTATACTTTATAAACGAAAAGAATCGGACCAGAAAATGCATAAAATGTCTTTCATACAGCTCGGTTCCTTCTGTTTCAACATCAGATCACAAACCAGTTTGGGGATTGTATAAATGTCCCATACGCCACGGAATAGACACGTATGTCCTTACTTTTTTTTAAAAAAAAACTTTATTTTTCATTTCAGAATACCTTTGAATGCTGGACTTTTCAATCGAGAAGTTTATCTAGAAGCAATAAAACGTCGTGCCTCGGCTTTAGATTTACACGACTCACCCTCGGCCTGCTCAATTCAGTAATTTAAAAAAATTAAATGAATTCCTCAGGCTTCACTTCATTTGCCAAAAAGAATTGAATAAGTAACTTAAAGTACTAAATAATGCCTTTATTGAGCCAGTTTTTTTGGTTTAAATAATTAAATTTGTTACTTTTTAATTGATTATCCTCTATTTTTAGTTACTCAGGAAAAAGGGCATTTTAAACTTTTTTTGCAGTATTAATAGAAGAATAAAAGTGAAACAAATATTCATATTCACTAATATACAAGTATGAAAATGAATATATTCACATTCATATCTAAAAAATCACAATTTCCAGAAGTTGGTACTTTTTATTTATTTCTAGAAATTCATGATTAACCCTTTCGAGACCGCAGGCGACTTAGTTGCCCAGCGGCGCCAGTGGGAAGCCTCTCTAAAAATTTAATACCTTGCTTCCCGTGGCGCTAGCGACATGCAAAAACTGGCAATATGTTGGGGGAGAAATGAA
>JACGAQ010003692.1:0-25378 GCA_014119065.1 Orius insidiosus
ACGGATTTCTAGTCAAACAATATGCCCACGGTGTTCACAACAAACTCATCATTATCGTCACTGCCATCCAAGGCTTCCTTTTCCTCGTCTGGATTTTCTTGGCAAACAAATTCGTCTACAGGTTCATGGGTTATAAAATAAACGAATAAAAAAGATATGGCATCTGTTTTGTAGTTATTATACCAAATCTTGGGTCAAACGATTAGATAGCTAAGATTTCACAAGTGTTGATCGGCCCAGACGTCGCACTTGCGGAAAACTTCTTTGTGTGATAAAGAACGTCCACAACCAAGAATCTTTTCAGTGGTTTTCTAGAGTCTTTTGGTATAGAAACACCTTTTTCAACGCATTTTCAGGGTCGTTTGCCGAGAAAAATCATCTAGATTTTTTATAGGGAACTTGTTCACCCTTATTGTGCGTCCTACTTGAAAAATCAGAGTTCCTCGTCCAGCCCCCGGCTCTTAACTAGCATCCAGAGGCTGGAAATGGGTCTCTTTTCATGGGTTTTTTTCCCCTAAGCTCATGATCCTCAGCAGTGTCAGGCATTTGCAATGAGAGAGGACGTGCGGTCTCCTCCTTCTCCAAGCAGAAGCGGCAGGTCACTCCCATCCTTTGAAGGTGTTTGCGGAGTTTGCAGTGTCCGGTCAGCAGACCCATGCCGACCTGTCTGAGCAGATCTGTTGTGAGGCCATGCTTTGGACCATCAATGAAAAGCTTTGACTCGGGCGTTATGCTATCTCGTCAAAGTAGCGAAGAGAGTTTGCCTTTTAAGCTCCTCTCTCTTCACACTCCTAGAAATGCGACAAAAGGGTTCAGGGCCAATGGGGGTCATTTCTGACCCCTTCCGGGCCAGGTTCTTCGGCCTTCTCATTGCCCCTGAGTGTTCTGGGATCCAGGTCAACCAAACTGAGTAGATATCTCCCCCAAGGACACAAGGCAATTCCTCACCACCACCGAGGTGTTTTCCGGGGCAGCTAATGCTTTTAGTGCGGCCTGGCTGTCGGAGCAAATTAGGTACTATTCTCTTGTTTCTCAAGCCCAATCTGAGGATGATATCCTTAGCACAGTGTTCAATGATTCTGCCTGGTGTAAACAGCGGAAGAATCGCCAACAAAAAGCGCCAGCTGTCGATAAAACAAGTAACATACTAAGGTAATGTGGCGGGAAGATAGTGCCACCCGACTGGAACCACCGAAAGGGAACGCCCTAAAAAGGGAAGTAGGGAGAGGAAATAGACAGTAGGCAAAAGACGATTCCTTCAGTCGGCAAAAGACGATACTTCCCAATCGTCAAAAGACGGTTACTTCAATCGGAAAAAAACGATTCCTTCAGTCGGCAAAAGATACTTCCCAATCGTCAAAAGACGACTACTTCAATCGGCAAAAGACGATTCCTTCAGTCGGCAAAAGACGATACTTCCCAATCGTCAAAAGACGATTACTTCAGTCGGCAAAAGACGATTCCTTCAGTCGGCAAAAGACGATTCCTTCAGTCGGCAAAAGACGATACTTCCCAATCGTCAAAAGACGATTCCTTCAGTCGGCAAAAGACGATACTTCCCAATCGTCAATAGACGACTACTTCAATCGGCAAAAGACGATACTTCCCAATCGTCAAAAGACGACCAGAGATCCATCGGCAAAGGACGATCCAACGAGTCGACTTCCTCAACTTTCACCATCCAACGAGGACCCTGAGAACCTACACCTAGACCTTCTCACCGACATCACACGAAATCCAAGGTACCCAGATAAACTTGTATATGAAAGAACCAAAATAAATGTTAAAACTTTATTCTCTTTTATTTCGCCACCCTCTAACCTGAACAAACCGAAGGTAGAACTCTCAAAGGGGAGTAAGAAATAAAAGAAAAGTAAACGAACGTCTACACTGGAAGACAGCGGTGTACTGTCCCAGGCAGTCATTTCATGCATGATGCTTGGTCCGTACACCCCTGCTCCAGTAATAACCATCTATCGTCAGAGAAACAGTTATCTTTCTGGATTTTTATACGTTTCCTTTAATTATCGGCCAATAAATTGTCTCTTTTTAACCGCGGGCGTTTTCCTCGGATATTTTGAATCTTTAGGTCCTTTTTGCTCAATGGATATCAGGCCCAGATGGTAATGGCATATGTTAAAGAAAACTTAAATTTGTTAAAAATTATATTTATTATGGTTTCGGTGAAAGGTCAAATCGTTCTTCTATTATCGGACGCTCTCTTCACATACGCGATTGAATTTTTAAAGAGGTACCTTCACTTTCCAGTCGCCTACGAATTCTCTCTAAAGTTTCCGAGTTTTTCCCATTCCGTCGGATCCTCGTTTATCTAGCGGCGTTCCTCACGCTGTCTCGGCCGCCATCGCGGACAACTGCTTGGGTAAATTTTACCCCGTTTTGATCGGGATTCTTTTTGCTTTCGGTTCTGGAATCTGCTGCGTCCTTCACGCTTTCTTTGACCAAGAGAAGGAGACGAAAGAACTAATCGCGTTTATCGCTCTTATTTTAATGGTTGTCTACATTTCAGTCTCTGCCATCCGTAATGTACTTATTCTTGAGATGGAACTCTTTAACGACCTTAAAAAAATGAGAAGATTCATTTTCTGCCTCGTGTATTCCAAAATAGTAATTCGCGTCATCTGCAGAATTATCTTTTTGCTCAAAGTCTACACTCTAGTGGTCAACACCGGAATCGCGCTCTTCATCATTGCATCGTATTTCGCATTTTTTATTTATTTAGGCACCATCTTTTATAATGAATCTTTTTATTTTAATATTTGGTGGGAATGTATCTTGTGCTTTACACGTTCCTTTCAGACTTCGGTCAGATCTAACGAGGAGACGGTCTCCAAAAGAGGTAAACATGTCGAATTCGAAGATACGGTTAAAAAAAGGCACAAACCTCATCAAGGCGACTTCATTATTATCGAGCCGAAAACAACTAAAGCTTTTTACGGCTTTCGAGGTATTTTCAAAGACAAAAACGAACCGTTTGTCGAAAGAATAAAGTCGATTTCTAATCAGCCTTCGATTCCGAAAAAACCCAATAGCTGGTTTTGGGATGAAGAAGATAAAGAATCACCGGAGCCAGAAGTGAAAGAGAGCTTGGTGAGTCTTTACAATACGCAGATGGAACATTGGCTTCACGGCGCCAGGCCGAAATCATCCGAATATGAAATACATCAAGCAGTCAGATTTTATGAGACTTTCACAATCATTTTGGCAGCGACTCTTTTCTCAATGACAGACCATTTCATCACCGTGTTGACCTCAATTCAAGCAGACATTTCTCAAAGAAGCACGCTGAGAGGTATCGACGCTATCGACCCACCGGACATCTCATTGATACTCGACTTGATACTATTCCCAGTTGTCTTCTTCTGCTTGTTGCCTTTACTTCGCAAAATGATTAAAAGGGACGTCGTCTACTTTTTCTTCGGATACACATCTTTGTTTTTCGCTAGCGTCTTAATGATGGGCGTGCACGGAGTTGGTATTGTCAACAAAGAATATCTTCCGGGTCCGAAAAGTGCTCAGATAAGAATTTACAACGGTCTCGAGATCAATCTGGTCATCTCGTCTTCATGGTTGAAATCCCCTCTCAACATTCCAGCCAATGATATCCGCGTAATTCATGATATACACATGCGTCACTTCAAAGAGACCAAAGATTTCAACATCAACAATCGTGAATCGAGCATCTCCTATTCGTTCAGCGTCAATATAACTGAAGGGAAAACGACTTCGATAGTGGCCAAACTAATAAAAGGCACTTACAATCTGACGCTCTACACTTTTCCGAACTCCATTAGCTCTTTCGGTTTAAGAGATGATTCTTTTGTCGTCTACAACGTCATGAGTAGTATCAAAACCGATTTTGATCGACTCACATTGATATTTTCGAATATAAACTCGAAAGGTGGGAAATACGTTGAGCAGAGATTGGGTGAAAATGGAAAAAAGTTGAGTGTCGAGCCGGGTACATATAACGTCGTTTTACGCTACGGGATGTTAGGAGCTTACGGATATTCCATCCCGAAGCCGGTCGATTTTGACAAAACGAAAGTCTATTCCTTCTTCGTTTTTTACGGTCCAAATCAAAAGAGTTTCAAATGTACCGTCCACACTTTGGAAACAACGCCTGGATTTCCATACGTCGCGCTTTATTTTCAGCTTTTTCTTGCCAGCTTGGGAAGAGCTTTTGGAACCGTTAGTTTTTTTACGTTTCTCTATGTCGAAGCGCCGGAAAAACTCAGGTCGACCCTCATGTCCACGCTCGTCTTTTACAACCTCATATGGTTCGTGATATTCGACCCGCCATTTTTACGCGACTACCTTCATGGAAAGCATATCACGTTTATGATTCTATTCGTCTTCTGTCAAGGTTTCGTCTACTTGCTTTCACTCTTTGGAAGTAACAGGTTTCGCCAAAGGATGAGGACTTCAAACTAAAAATCAAAAATTAAAAAATAAATAAACTTAAGCTTTTTAACACATGTTTTATGTTGAGAAAAAGTAAACGTAACCCCAAAACTCTGGGCAAAACTTATACAGAGATTTTTAATTTTGCCGAAAACCAGCGTTTAACCGGATTTGGGGCGTTTTTTTTTTTTTTTTTTTTTTTTTTTTTTTTTTTTTTTCGGTTTGTCGGCCGTGTGACCACATTTTTATTTTCGAGAGTTTCACCATGTTTTTTGACCAAAAACCCCGGGGATTTTGAATTTTCATGCGTAAAGCCAGTGATTCTCAACAGGGGGCGGTACCGCCCCCTGGGGGCGCTGAGAAGTTACTGTGGGGCGTTATGCAAAATTTGGGTGATAGGGGGAAATGGCTAAGTGACCAGCCATGGGGGCGTTAGCGTGCGTCCTTTTTTTTTTTTATTTAATTTTTATTGCCGCCCGAAAAGTAAAGGACACAAACTTAACCGCCCGTTAAAAATTTAACCGCCCCGTTAAATAAAGGGCAAAAACTAAACCGCCCGTTTAAAAGTTAACCGGCCCGTTAAGTAAAGGGCAAAAATTTAACCGGCCCGTTAAGTAAGGACTAAAATCTTCAAAATTCAAATTTACCCTGTGGCTGAGTTTCATTTTGTACACCTAATAAATAAATTGTAGGAAATTTAATTCTCTATAAATTTGTACTTAATTATTTTTTTCTAGGATGCACCATTTTCGGAAAATAATTTGTTTTTAAAATAAATTTATCTTGAAAACAGTGCGTCCTAGAGAAAAATGAATAGAATCAAAATTAAAGAGAATTAAATTTCCAACAGATTTTTTTAGTGCATTTTTTCAATATCTGTAACGGTTTACGATTTACAAAGCCTTTAAAAATTAACCTTCTTAATGGTTATACTTCAATAACCTTCTTACACGGAGAAGGTCAACTTATGATGGACTTTAACGCCTAATGTTTAACATTTTGAAAAAATGAACTACTAGGTGTACAAAATGAAACTCGGCTAAAATCTCCAAAATTCAAATTTACCCTGTGGCTGAGTTTCATTTTGTACACCTAATAACATCAGTATTTTTTTTAACGAAAACAAGGATCTCTCTTTTATTAACAGGACCTCCACTCTTCCTTCAAGGCCTCTTTAGTTTACCAAGACAATGAGCACCTTTTAACGTTTTTAAAATAAAAGTGAAATTATATTATTCTTCCATTTATGAAATAAGTGTGAAACGTCCTTGTCCCCCTCCACCGGTGACAGAGTGGGGCTTCAGGGATCCTTCTCTTCGGCGTCAGTCATAATAATGGTAACATACACGTTCGTCGTCTTAACCGGCATTTTAATCGCCAGCGTTTCAGGTAAATTACCCCATTTCAATAAACCGCAAAATCACTAATTCACAAAATCGTGAAATATCCAAGTGATCCTTTACAATGATTATATGTATATATGTATTACTCGGATGATCCATCCCCCCCCCCCCTCCCCCCTTTAAAGGAAAATCATTTATTTCAGCTTTGTTCCAACAGCAGTTGAAAATGTTTTGAAACTCTTGGAGCATGCGCAGAAGGATTTCGACGTCAAAGTAGAAGTAGTCCAAATCGTTTGTCCGTCAAATCTGAAGTCATCTGACGTCAAGTTTGACAAATCTACGCATGCTCCGCCTTAGAGCTTTTAAAATCTGTAGATGTTTCTATTTAGCGCTAAAGATTAAATGAAAACTTGTTAGTGACGCTGCCAAGCAGAAAAATTTTTCACTATATTTTTGGCTAAGCGGAGGTCACAAATTTGCATATATTTTCGACCTTGTGATACCTTCTCCTCTAAATTATATAATAAAAGGATGGAAACTTTTGAGGTCGATGTTTAAAATTTACAAGGATGAGACTCGCCAAATATCGAGTGTAAAACCGGAATAAATAAGTAGAAAGGTCCTCTGGCCTATCCGGCGTGAACTTTTTTTTTTCCACATGAGTTGAGGCCGAGGCGTAATTACAAAAACTTTTTCCTGTTGAAAAAAAAATGGGGTTTTCCCGAATGATTGAGGGGTGTTACAGTTAAAAAGATATAATTTTGGTTTTACAGGAGGAGGAGGAAGCGCTAATTCTTACGCTGGATCATCTAGCGGAGCAGGTAAAAGTTTATCTTAATCTTGTTGAGACACACTGGCAAAACAGAGGAAGAAGAAGAAGAAGAAGTTATAAAATATAGTTTAAAAATCCGCTAATTGTGATTTGTGAAATAAAAATTGGGGTTCGAATTTGAAAAAAGGCCGCTAGCGACCACATCTCGTGATGTACAATGCGAAGATGTTTGAATTTGTTGGAATCTTCGGACAAAAAGAAGTGGAATTTTAAAAAAATCTCTAAGGTCGATTTTAAAAAACGCTAAAATTTGACATTTTTTAAAATTGTCAAAAATGGTCATATTATTAATCATATCAACTTGAAATTTTGCGTAGATTACGAATCTGAAATAAAAATAGGGGCTCTAAATTGAAATAACGAAGTTAGGCTCTGTTGTGGGCACCCTGTATATCCAAACGCATTTTAAACTACACCATAAAATTCTTTTTTCTTTTAATAGCAATAAAATTCTTTGATTAAAATTAAGGGGAGTTTACATTTAACTTTTTCTCATAAAACCAATGTGTTCAGTTTTTTTTTTAAATTTGATTATATTAGGTGTACAAAATGAAACTCAGCCACAGGTAAATTTGAATTTTGTAGATTTTAGCCGAGTTTCATTTTCAAGCCGAGTTCATTTTTTCAAAATTTTAAACATTTTAGGCGTTAAAGTCCATCAAAAGTTGACCTTCTCCGTGTAAGAAGGTTATTGAAGTACATATAACTATTAAGGTTAATTTTTAAAGGCTTGTAAATCGTAAACCGTTACAGATATTGCAAAAATGCACTAAATAAAATCAGTTGAAAATTCAATTGTCTTTAATTTTTATTCTATTCATTTTTTCTCTAGGACGCACTGTTTTCAAGATAAATTTATTTTTAAAAAAAATTATTTTCCGAAAATGGTGCATCCTACTGTACTGCCATGTGTACTATAGCCGAAGAGAACTGTATTCTCCATAGAAAAGATTATACATATGTATCCAATGTTTACGAAATTATGTTTCGCCAAAACTCTAAATCGTTTTGATTCTTCTAGGCTCTTATTCTTCAGCGGGTAGCGGAGGATTTGGCGGTGGAGGAGGAGGAGGGGGATTTGGAAATCCCTTTGGAGGAGGATATTCTGGAGGGGCGCCCCATTGGTTTCCCGATTTCAAAGGTTTCGATTTTGGTTCACCATCTGGATGTCAGTGTGGCCCTAATTTTGGATTCGGGATGGACCCCGCCGGAATGCAAAATCATATCCAAGAACAAATAAGGCGACTTCAAGACTACAATTTTCAACTTCAGCAACAAATTGCGTAAGTTGGTATTCGCGCATGCGCATTGCTCTGCTGGCCATCGCATGTGCGTTGTATAGTACCCGTTCAGCCATATGTACCGTTAGAGCTTGCGCATGCGCATTGCTCTGCTGGTTCGCGCATGTGGTTGTATGGTACCGTCAAGTCGTACAAATATTTAAATGAAAATTTTTAGTGGAGGAGCCAAAGGAGGATTCCCTGCAGGTGGTGCGCAGACTAATGCGTATGGCAGCGGTGGTGGAAGTTACGCTCCTTCATACGGCGGACAAGGTTATGGTCAACCTGCCGGACCGTCAGGAGGACCTTCTGGTTTCGGAAGCGCAAACGCCAACGCTTTTGCCGGACCTGGAACTGATGGGAACTATCAAGGAGGAGGAGCCGGGCTTGACGTGAGGTTCGGCTCAGAAGATTCCGCACCGTCAAGTGGTGGAGGCAAATATTTTGGAATCTCCTCCTCTTCCCAATCCAGCTCGTCAAACATCGACGGAAAAACAGAAACACGCAAACAGGCCTCCGTTACAGTTAACGACAACGGAAAAGTCACCACCTACAACTCGCCATAATTCAATTTGATCAAAATTTGTGATATAAACTGTATTTATAAGTATCTAATATTTAATAACGTTTACTTATGTACTTATTAATAGAAATTTTTTAAGAAAATTTCAGAATGACATCCTCTATTTTTAGTCTTTCTTAAACAGCATAAGTCTTGAGATTTGACGGAGGAAAGGTTGCATTAGTGTAACAGGAGGGAAGGTTGCAATATTGCGGCAGGAGGGATGTTCGCAATAGAGCGACGGGAGGGAGGTTGCAATAGTGCGACAAGAGGGAAGGTTGCAATAGTGCGTTGGGAGGGAAGGTTGCAATACTGCGGAAGCAGGGAAGGTTGCAATAGTGCAACGGGAGGGAAGGTTGCAGTAGTGCAACGGGAGGGAAGGTTGCAGTAGTGCGACAAGAGGGTTGCATTAGTGTAACAGGAGGGAAGGTTGCAATATTGCGGCAGGAGGGATGTTCGCAATAGAGCGACGGGAGGGAAGGTTGCAATAGTGCAACAGAGGGAAGGTTGCAATAGTGCGATGGGAGGGAAAATTGTAAAAGTGCAGCAGGAGGGAAGGTTGCAATACTGCGGCAGCAGGGAAGGTTGCGATAGTGCAACGGGAGGGAAGGTTGCAATAGTACGACAAGAGGAAGGTTGCAATACAGCGGCAGGAAGGAATTGCAATAGTGCAGCAGGAGGGAAGGTTGCAATACAGCGGCAGGAAGGAAGTTGCAATAGTGCAGCAGGAGGGAAGTTGCAATATGGCAGCAGGAGGGAAGGTTGCAATAGTGTAAAAATCTACGAATCTCTCTCTACACCCACACACATACACACACACACACACACACACACACATCGATGGAGCCACCAGAGGCTATGAATTTATGTTTTTTGATTAAAAATAATCCATAATAATATTGTAATATTTTATAATATAAAATTATATTATATAATAATTATAATACAAATAATTATTATTCGATAACATAATAATTCTGATAGGTACCTACATTTAAGAAAAATAGATATTTAAATTTTGTGAACACAATCATTTCATAGTATGTACTACGTAGGTACATAAAATGACATGTAATGAAACTTTTTTTTTGTAAGCGAAGGATAACAAGGGATAAATAGCTCCGATAACAAGGGATAAATATCTCCTATAATAAGTTTTTATTAAATTATTTGGAAAGGCACAATTTTTAAACAAAGTAAGCTGTATTCGTGTGGCATGACACCTCTTCGTGGATAGAAAACGTGGTGGACCGAATGGTGGAGTAGATTCGTCACGTTGGAAGTGTAAATGTCGGCGAATCGGAAAAGCCGTCGAGAAAAATACGTTGGGTTATGATAAGTTCGAAAAACGCTTCCAAACTGTTGGTTGAAGACTTTTTTGATTTCTTGCCTGAAAAAATTTAAATTAACCTACTTAAATTAGAAATCGTTTTACCTCATTTTGTCGCGTTCTTGCATCCATGAGCCGAGAATGGCTTCTGCATCTGGCTCTTCGCTGTCTTGACATTCCTCAATCAATTGAGTCAACATTTGAAGCCAATTACAGTTTTCTTAAAATCTTCTTTGTTCAACGTCTCAATTTCATGCTATGAAAGGTTTACATTGTTTTTCCACATCATTTTTTACATACAGTTAATTCTTGGATTATGGCACCTGTCCTCCAGCCATGTTCGAGAGTGACATCGGCCAAATCGCTGTATGGATCGCCGAAATAAAGTACTTCACTTCCTCTCCACCCGGTTAAGTCTTGAAGTTGATTTAATGTTCCCTAAAATAATTATTTTATTTCAGACAATTTTTTAATAAAATATCAAACTTCATAGTAAATAACGCCTTTTTGGATTTTGGTCACTTTATCCCACAAATGAGTGTCTAAATTTTTATCGTAGATCCTCAACGGTCTTGATTCTTCGGAAAAAAACATTGGCTTTCGAGCCTGAACGATGATCAGGTCAAAATAATTTTCCCAGTTAGGACCAACCATGAATGACATTCCTCGATTTCTAAAAGTTTTAAAAGAAAGTAGATTGGAGGTTTAAAATAAAATGACTTACACAAATTGATAAGGACTGTTGGTTATCAGAAAAAGCCTTTTTCCCCACTTGTGAGGCGTTCGAACCATTCGTTTAGTCCTGGGTTAGACTCCAAAAATCGCTCACATTTTGCTGAACTTGTTGATGCATAACCAAATGGCTAGTACCAACTGAAGTCTAAAATTAAAATCTTCACTTCAGAGTCACAAAAGTGAAAAATAAAATATAGGTGTACAAACTGAAACTCAGCCCCAGGGTAAAGAATTTTGTAGATTTTAGCCGAGTTTCATTTTGTACACCTAGTAGTTCATTTTTTCAAAATTTTAAACATTTTAGGCGTTAAAGTCCATCAAAAGTTGACCTTCTCCGTGTAAGAAGGTTATTGAAGTATAACCATTAAGAAGGTTAATTTTTAAAGGCTTGTAAATCGTAAACCGTTACAGATATTGAAAAAATGCACAAAATAAAATCTGTTGGAAATTTTAATTCTCTTTAATTTTTATTCTATTCATTTTTCTCTAGGACACACTGTTTTCAAGATAAATTTATTTTTAAAAAATTATTTTCCGAAAATTGTGCATCCTAGAAAAAAATAATTAAGTACAAAAAAGAGAATTAAATTTCCTACAATTTTTATTTATTAGGTGTACAAAATGAAACTCAGCCACAGGGTAAATTTGAATTTTGGAGATTTAGCCGAGTTTCATTTTGTACACCTAATACAATCTAACATCTGAATCATCCAGCGATAATCATAATCACATTCATATTTCCTCTCTTTTTTTTAAATAATAAATATTTAACTTACTTTAACATCTCGAAACAAAATTTCTGGATGATAGTCTATATTATTTCTTTCAAAATATTCCGCTACATTGCACAAAAGGCACATCTCTGGCACCGAGAACAGGTCCGCCAATTTATGCATCCGAAGAGCCTGTAAACAAGCATTTTGATGATTTTAGACTAATCTAGAGCATCTAACTAATGCGCTTTCGGACGGAGCGTAGGCTACCGCATCATTTGCCCGCCAGTAGGAAATTTAATTTAAAAAACCGGAACATGACGAATCAGAAAATATATTCATGCATTTTTTTACGAGCGCAGGGGGCGAGTTGTAGACGGTGTCAAATAGAAAATTTCATATGCAAACTATGTCATAAGTCGGGCCCCGGACCGAAAAAATTACAAGGGATTGAAGATTGGAGGGGATGATCCGAGTTGTGAACAATAGCATTGTGGGTTCCTAGTTCAGGGGGGGTGCGGGAAGCTCGAGATAAGCCCCAGATGCGACTTCCTAGCTTTCTTTACGGCTCGACCAATCTAACGAATCTTCCCCAACCAATTTCGGACAAAAGGGACCCGAAATATTAAAAAGTTTGAGATTTGTGTGACAGAAGATTGTCGAGAATATTTCAAGAATTTTTGCTTACAAGTACATGGACAAAACTTTGTCAACGTTTATTTAATGAATAGCTAAGATTGTGTAAGGGGTTGAAATTTCCTTCTATTGTTATGCTAAGTGTTGCTTCTCGACTTTAAGGAGGGGTGGATTGCCAATTAAGGTAAGGAAGGTAGGCGGAGGGAGTGCAATAATGTCGTTGAATGGCCTCGAGGAGATTGAGTTAAGGCTCTGATGCTAATTAACGAAGCTTGGAAACGTCATAGCTCGAGGACAGATGTCAGGGCGGGTGAGTGCCACTTAAGACGGCGACTTCCATAGCAAAACAATAGCACTTCTCGAAATAACCGTTTCCACAACAACGGATATTACAAGGGCGTTCTCTCTCCCTTATTGCCCTTCTTAGACAAAGTCCGAAATTCGCTACAATGACAGAAGTCGAGTGGGCACTTAAAGGACAGGCGACATGCCTAATGAGGTTTAACGAAAGGGAAAAAAGGGGTGTGGGAACGCGACACTCGACCGTCAATCGAGTGCCACACGTTGCCTAAAGGACACGATTTCTATCTGATTGCGTCCTCGAGATTATTTAACTTTCTGATTCAAAGTCCATGTAAATCGCATTTCGGGTCCGAGTGATGACTTAAGTAGGTATAATGGGCTGGAGGGATGACTTAAGTAGGTATTAGGGTCACCCTTTGCAAGTTTCCTCTTTTTTTCCCCTTCGGTGCACTTTTGTCCTTTTTGTCAAACGTCGACAATGACTATCGACAGGCCCTGACCACTTATTGGACTTACCAGGGGCCAAACTTCTTTTCAGACGGACACAATGGGAGAGTAAATTGACCGGTTTTGCTTCCAACCCCCGTCTCCAAGGGAGGCTATTGAAAGTTGCACTTTTTATCGGTTTCTGATTTACGATCCTTTTCTCTTGCCCTTCTGAAAGGGAGCGGTGACAAATTGTTGAAAAAAAAACTTTAATGAAACCTGTTGACAATGTTTATTCACCTACACTAGCAAAAACTGAATGATATTTTGGTATAAATAAATAAGTTTTCAACAATTGGTAAGATTTACTGCATATTGGACCTGTCTATCATGTCACCCTATGATGGGAGCTGATTTCCTAGATAAAAATTCAAAGGTGAACTATCGAGTTTTGCGGAGAATCCCTGAAGATATGGGAAAACGGAGGAAATTGCGCCCGAAGTCACCCTTCGGTCCAATTTCCTCTTCTACCCTTCCCCGACAAGGCCCTTAATACTTTATTAGACCCCGAAGATTTGTCAGACAGATCATAAACCCTGACCGAACGGTTATCACTCGGCGAAAAACCCTAAAATGCGACTCAATTCCGTTTCTTCCCTCGAGCTCCCGTAAATAATAAAGATTCCGTGAGTCGTAAAACGGCGTGGATGATCTATACCCCCGCCGAGAGATCCTCAATATTGGTTTTTGTCTTTTCCCAACATACGGCGCACTAATTCTCAACTCATAATAACCGCCACCGATATCAAAAGGGGAAGAATCGTAAAAATTTGTATCGTCCTAATATTGTTTATTGCATCTGTCATATTCCCGATCGTAAATAACAAAATTGATTTATCCCTTACAATTTTTCTGAGAAATCCTTTTTTAATTAAATCGTTAGAAATCAGCAAAGCAAGGACATTATCGAAAATTGGAAAGCCTTAATGTGACTTTCGAGCTACTTGTGACACAAAAAATAATAAGGAAAAAGTACTATTTTAACTTCCTTAAAGATTATTGTGATACCCTCCAGTTCTCGGGATCTCAACTTTGTCTGTGGTTCCGGCCGGCCGTCCGTAGCATTTTTTCCGGAACAATTTACGGCCACAGTTTTCAACCGATTTTCACCATATTTCTTTTGCCGGTGAAAAAGAATGTGACGAGGGCGATTTTTGAATTTCGAAAAAATGGCGGAGATATGTCTGTTGGTAATTTTAAAAAATTCGCTGCGCCTGAACCGTTGGTCCGATTTTCACCAAATTTTCACCAATTACTCCTTATTTTTAAAGAATTTTTGTGTAAAAAAATAGCCACTTTTTAATTAAAATTTTTTTTTACTACCTAGTGAGAAATTTCATACTCTACCCATACGAGAGGCACATCCCTAGGCCAAAGAGCCCATTATTTCTACCTTGTCACCACAAGAAAAAATAACTTGGAAAATTAAAAAAAAAACTTCCCTTCCCTTATACTTCCCCTCCCTCATACTTCCCCTCCCTTATACTTCCCCTCCCTTATACTTCCCCTCCCTTACTTCCCCTCCCTTATACTTCCCCTCCCTTATACTTCCCCTCCCTTATACTTCCCCTCCCTTATACTTCCCCTCCCTTATACTTCCCCTCCCTTATACTTCCCCTTCCTTATACTCACACTTAAAAAAATTTTCGAAAAAAAGAACTTAAAAAATTTGTCAAAAAAAAGCGCTAATTTAAGAAGAAAACCCGGAAAATTTTTCAAAAAAACCTCTGAAAATTTAAAAAAAACTCGGATAATTTAAAAAAAAATTAGAAAATTTTTCGAAAAAAAAAAAAAAAAAAAAAAAAAAAACTCGCCCCTCCTTTATACTTCCCCTCCCTTCGTTATTCTTTTGTTCCCTTATACTTACCCCCCGTTTTACGTCCCCTCCCATATACTTCCCCTCCGTTTTACGTAACCTCCGTTTACGTCCCCTCCGTTATACTTCCCCCTCCTATATTACATCTCTTTAAAGGATCAACATAGGAGGGGAAGTTTTAGGAGAGGGACGTATAAAGAAAGTGAATGGGGGGGGGGGGGAGTATAAAGGAAGGTGTTGTAAACTGCGGCCGTAAAATGTTTGGAAAAAATCTACGGCCGGCCGGAACCATAGACAAAATTAAAATCGTTATAGGTAAATAATTGACCCTTCCCCAAAAACCCTTGGCGAAACAAAAATTTCTTAAGGGAAGTTAAAAGACACACAAAATTGTATTTAAAAAAATTAGAGCGAAATCTAAACTTTTTATTTAAATAGACCATTGAACTGCTTTGATCTTTTTAAGTGCGGAACATTAATTTCTTAAGGGGATGAGAAATGTCGCCCACTAGAAATTTAACAATAGGCCCTTTTGATTCTATTTTTTAATGAGGGTACGGCTCTTATCATCAAAAGAGAGAAGAGAAAAAAAAAAGTTTTTCTTTTTCATGATTTAAAACAATGATACATGAAGTCCTTATTCTACTTAGTTATGGCAAGAGTTGGCTAAAAAAGAAGTCATATCAAAACTCCGGAAGGCTTAAGCTACGAAGGTTTTCCCATTTGTCAATGTTGTCAACAAAGTAAATTGTTAAACATAAAGGTAAAAATGGGGATGACTTTGATGACAAAGAATCTGAGGGGTTGAGATACCTGAAACAAATTTTTTAAAGTCAAGGAAATACCTGCCATTTCTTGTGAGGTCTTTACGAAAATATTCTAGTGAAACGTCCGGCAAGCCGAAAGGACGAAAATCTTCTTTGAAGCCGACCCAAACAAGTTGACTTTTCAATAGAAAACAAGGCCAAAAAAAGATTCCACGAAAAAACGGGCGATGCTTATTGGCTTTTAATGATTCACACTCGAGCAACACGATATCCAAAAGTAAAATTACTAGTTTACACCCTTTAAGTATTTATTAAGGAAAAAACGAGGAAAAAGAGCCTTATTGTCTACCTTGGGGGGAGAATATAATAACAGTAATTATATTATCCACCATAGATTTTTAAATAATTCATGATTTTGCGATTTATGTATAGCCTTGAATGGGGAAAACTAGCGAGTTACGCCATCCCCTTAGTCGCTCCTGTTGCATAGGGTAATTTGAGACCTTGATTTAAAGAGCATTTTGTGTTTTTGTTCAAAATCTTTTAAGGGGAATGTGTTGATTATAACGCAAGACACGGAAGTCTTACTGGTCTGTAGTTGTATGGGCGAAGGAAGATTTATCTCGGGTTTATTCGTCAAAAAAAACCTAAGAAAACGACAGAAAAATCAAGTAAAAAGGGTTTTCTAGGCCGGAAACTGATAAAAATTAATTATCATTAAAGTCAAAGGGATTTTTGGCGAGGAAATATAATAACAAGGAAGTTTTTTGAATTAAGGGGATATGAGGGTTTTGTTGGTTGCTTGTACATTTTTCGTTGTGAGCAACGGTTTTCGGTTTTTCCCTTCTATCTCGGAAACCGTCGCTCAAAACGAAAAAATGTCCTTAGTCAAAGTTGTAGCTACGGAAATTTACTACATAAAATTTTATTGGTTTTTTCCGTCAGAGCAATATTTAGGAGATATGAAGGTTTTAAGTTTTCAGACAGGCTCTGTAGGATTATTAGTTTTAACCTCATAACTCCTTAAATATTGCTCCTACGCAAATAATGAATAAAAAATTTTTGTAGGAAATCTTTGTACCTACAACTTTTACTTAGGACATTTTTTCGTTTTGAGCGACGATTTCCGAGATAGAAGGGAAAAACCGAAAACCGTTGCTCACAACGAAAAATTTGCAAAGCAACTCACTTAAAAAATGAGAAAAACTTTTTAAAAAATCTTTAGACAGACATATCTTCTTCATTTTTGCGAATTTCAAAAAATACTCTCAAATTTTTAAAATTACTATAAAAGGAAGATTCCGTGAAATTTTTGTAAAAATCAGAAGAAAATTGCGGACATGAAGTGTTCCGCAAATTTTTGGTGAAGATCACCTTAGAGCAAAAATGCAATAATTAACTTTCTTAAGAAGTTATTGTTTTACTGCAAAGTGGAGTAAAAAAGATTTTTTTAGTAGGGAGAAATTATCTACTTCCACCCTTAAGAAGGGACATCCCTTTGCGAAAAGCCCATTATTTCTACCTTGATAGTCTTATCAGCAATTATTCCGTTGAAAATTACTTTTGCTTATTAGCACAGAAAAAAACGAGAACCTTGAAAAGTCAAGAAGATTTACCATATTTCACCATCCTTAAAAGGAAGTTTATTGTGCAATATTCTATTTTTCTTTAAATTGGAATAAGTATGCAAATTGTCAATAATTAGGCGCCTTAAAATCACCTTATCGTCAAGGATTTTTTAAAAAACGTATATCCTACTGCCCTCGTTTCCTGGTTGTAAACAAAGGAAGCGATAGCGAAGAATTGAGCGGAAAAAAAAAATAAATAGAGAAGATGGAAAGAGTTTTGTCCACGCTCTGGTGAATGTCAAGGTGGAGTACGTCATCGTTTACATTGGACGCACTAGGCGGGGTTGGCTGTTAACTCACTCTTTTGCCCTTGAACGTGCAGGTTTGCCCTTGGATGCTTTTTTTATGTGTTAAATAATACCTTATAGATTAGAAAAAGGGGAAAAAATATTAAAACATGATTTGTACACGTAGGGTTTGTTTCCCTCGTCTGCGGTTTTTCGGGGGAAGCGATGCGGTTGATCTTCTAGATTTCGGTAACCGAAACTCTCGGTCGAAATTAGAAAAAAAGAAAAGGTTGATATCGATTTCGAAGGTTTTTAAACTTTTTGTCTTAACCTTAATCAATAAAATGTTAAATATGATTATTGATTAATGATATTCAATCATTAATATTTTCGGGAACTTCTTAAGTCGAGAAGAAAGTACTAGTTAGGAGAGTTTGAAGAGAAGTGAACTATATAGGAGGGGGAAGTATTAAGAGTTTGAAGAGAAGGAACTATATAGGAGGGGAAGTATTAAGAGTTTGAAGAAGGAACTATATAGGGAGGAAGTATTAAGAGTTTGAAGAGAAGGAACTATATAGGAGGGGGAAGTATTAAGAGTTTGAGAGAAGGAACTATATAGGAGGGGGAAGTTAAGAGTTTGAAAGAAGGAACTATATAGTATTAAGAGTTTGAAGGAAGGAACTATATAGGAGGGGGAAGTATTAAGAGTTTGAAGAGAAGAACTATATAGGAGGGGGAAGTATTAAGGAGGGGGAGTATGAAGGAGGGGTAAAGGAGGGAAGTTTAAGGAGGGGGAGTATGAAGGAATTATAATATCCCCGAGTAAAACCGACTTGGAGTAAACTTCAAATTCCCTCACATCCATTTTTACCGATATTTCAACTAGAAAAGAAGATTTTGTGAAAACTTGGTACTCGTATAACTAAAATTTTTGGTAATACAATAGCTTTTGTATACTACGAATAAATTTTATAATATGTGCTAATAACAGAAATTTTGTATACAATTTTTTTTATTTTAATTTTTATTTTTATCCTTGGACATACGCCAGACTATCTGAAGAAAATTACTTAACTTTAATAAATTGCCACTCTGGCAAATACATATATGGGCAATTGTCATTTTATTTAAAAACAGACAGTCTATGAAATATTCATTTTTGAATATTAAAAAATTATCATCCTGAAAGAAAAGTGATTGTGCTCTCTATGTCAAGATCACTGGGTGATCAGCATCCCGTAATGATCTCATTTGATCCTAGATGTTCTCAGTTTTTTACAAACTTATTTTCCTCCTACAATTTTGCCTTAATGAGTTCACGATTTATAAAAAAGCGCATCCTTGATCTTGACAATTTATAAGATTTGCAGTCCAATTACGGTGCACGATTTATGCATGAAAATGAGTGGGAGTTGGTCAAAATCGTGGGCTCGAAAAAACGTCGGGAGATGGGAAGTTGTTGATATTATTAGGAAGTAGTTTTCTAGTTGGCTAGAAGTAGTAGTTATGGAGGGAGAGGCTTCTAGTAAAAGTGTCCTTGACTCCGTAGTAACACGTGGTTGGTTTTGAAGCCTCTGACGTCGACGATATTGCGTAACCCCCTACTCCCCCCAGGATAATTTATTCCAGGGACTCTCCGCTTCTCCCACCACAGAGAACCACTAAGAGCGGGCTCGATCAGCTATTTCGCTCGACTATTCTTCTGCTGGGGGGGGGGGGGGGGCGTTGAAAAATTTAAAAAAGCTTTTTACCAGACTTGACGTTTTCCGTTTATTTTGAAAAATTTTCAAAGGTCTTTTTTGGATACTTCTGCACTCATCGGAAAATTTTATTTAGTAGTATTTTTAGAAAAAAAAAATAGTTTTGGGGGAAAAAAACTAAATTACTCTCATTAAGCAAAAAAGATTATTAAAAAATTTGGCAAGTATAAAAGTCATTCTAAATCATAAAAAAAAAATGCTCTTTGAACCTCAAGAATCCGCAAAATCTCAAGTTTTGCTCATCTTCACCAAAAAATTTCAAATTTATGGGGATTTACGAAGCTCTTTTTCCTTGTTCCACTTAAATAAAATATATATGGGTTATCCGAGGTTTTTAGTAGCACGTACTTAGCAGTGCCTCACGAATGTGTTTTTATGATTATGAAAAAAGTGATTATTTCTGTTGGGTCCATTAATACCCCATTCGTAGTGCAATAAAGGCTAAAAGTGGTCCCCGAAGTGCAATTAACTCTCGAAGAAAAAAAAAAAGAAATGAAGGAAAGAATATTAGGTTTTATCACAGCTGTATTTTTCTGACGAGTAAACCGTGTTCGGACATATTTATCATTGGATCCTGACCGTATATTATCAAGGACTACTGTGCGTACTCTCGGAGAAACCAGTTTTTTCTCCTCCCTTCCCTCCGCGTAGTCCAAACGAGTCCGTGCCACTCAAAAACTACAAGCCCTCAATTGCGTTTTTTCCTTCGGAAATGATATTTTTTGTCGTAAAGGTTAGCGAATCACAAAAACTCGCGATTTTTACTCA
Organism: Orius insidiosus; assembly: GCA_014119065.1. NCBI lineage: Eukaryota > Metazoa > Arthropoda > Insecta > Hemiptera > Anthocoridae > Orius > Orius insidiosus. Next base: position 19,609 of record JACGAQ010003692.1, read on the forward strand.
AATTTAATGAGATCGGCGGTTTTTTGAAAGGGAAAATGACAAATGGAGTCCTACTGCAGTAATAAACTATCAAAGTAGAAGATAAAACGGTGGTAGATCACCCCTTTTATTTTCTAAAGTTTTGAAGATCGGAAAAAAAGTTAAATGTAATCCCCCTTGATTTCTGACGAAGAATTGATTGCAGTAATTTGATTTTGGTGTACAGGGTGTCCCAGAAAGGCACCAATTTCATTATTTTTAAAAAGAACCCAATTTTTATTTATTCGTAATCTGCTAAAATAAAATGCCAAATTTATCGTTATTTTGCTGTAAAATCCGTTAAATTACCTGTGACACCAAAATGTATTTCAATTTCCTAAGGATTCCTACTACCAGTTGTTTCTTATAGGATAACACAAGAAGATGAAAATCAAATTACTCTAACTCCATAAAAAAATTGTGATACCCTCGACGTCGGGTTTTGGGTAAGGGTCTTCCAGAGGGTGAAATCGAATATTGATCTTTACCGATCTCAACTTTGTCTGTGGGGCCGGCCGCCGTAGTATTTTTTCCGGAACACTTTACGGCCACAGTTTTCAACCGATTTTCACATAATTTTCTTTAGTCGGTGAACAGGATACTAACGAGAGCGATTTTTGAATTTCGAAAAAATGGCGGAGATAAGTCTGTTTGAAATTTGGTCCGATTTCCACCAAATTTCCCAATTACGTAAAAAAATTAGAAAAAATTGTCATTTCTTTTACATAATCATTTTAGTTGGGAGAAATTTCATAGGTACTTCCACCCGCTACGAGAGGGACCTCCCTTGGGCAAAAATCCCGTTATTTCTACCTTGATACTTAGAAAATTTTTCCAAAAAAAAAACTTAAAAAGTTTTGAAAAAAAAAATTCCCCCTCCGTTATACTTCCCATCCTTTATACTTCCCCTTCCGTTATACTCCCCTCCTTTATACCCTCCTTTACACTCCCCTCCTTTTACTTCCTCCGTTATACTTCCCCCTCCTTTTTCCCTCCTATATTTTTACTTCTCTTTAGAAGTTTTGGAATCTCTTCAAACGAGGATTTTTTTTGTTTCGTCTTGCGAAAAATTCTCAGAATTTTCACGGTCCGACGGTGAAATTCCACATCCTCATAACCTTATAAAATTCGTGGTACTAAGATTGGAACTTTTTTGATTAAAAAAATTGAATTCTAAGAACAACCTAAAAAAATCCTTGAACTTCTTATTCAACTGATAGAAGGATGAAAAAAAATTTTTTTTTTTTTATTATTACAGAATAATCAAGAATAAAGAAAAAAAATGCTACAGAAGCCATTTTTAGCTGTTTTTTTTCCTTTTTATTTCTCTTCTACTAACAAACCCTTTGGAGGATAATTTATCGCCCGGGAGACCCTAAAGGCTTATCTAAAAATAGTAAACCCAGTCTCCCCACCCAAAAGTCGACTATTTAATTACTAAATAGTAAACAGTTTACCAAGCTAACCACTTGTAGGACAACTTAACTGGTTATACGCTGAAAAAAACATTTACGGTTCTGCTCAACAACTTCAGCGTATCTCAAAAATAAAAAAAATCATTTTTTGTGGTAATCGGACACTTCGTACTGAACAATTCGTACCGGAGATTTTCTACTTTCTTTAAACCTGGATAGCAGTCCAGTACAATATTTTAACTGAAATAATTAAAATAAAAGTCGGGGAATATTTTTTTTTTAGTTTAAGAAAGAAGCGGTAACACTGTGTCTCCTTACGGTACATCCTTAGGCTCTTCCCGACATATATTATTATCTTTATAAAATAGTATGTTTTTTTTTTTTTTTTCGTGGATTTTGTTGTTTTATGAAATTAGTTGATTGATTAGTGATTTTGTTTGTAATAAAATGAAAGCTGAGAGAAGAAAGAAGTAATCCACGCGCCGGGTCGGCCGAGGGGGACGCACAAGACAATTACCCTACAGAAAGATTTGTTGGTCGCCGAACAGTAGCTACTATATTATTATTGTGCTCATGACCTCTTCTCCCCCTCTAGGGGCTTGGTCCCTCTTCTTTTGTAGTTGTGTTCCTCCTTCGTTTTTTTTTCCTCCTTCTTCTCCTTTTACTTTTTTCTTCTTCTTCGTCTCTCTCTTTTTATCTACTCCTCTCCCACTCACCTGGGGCGATGCACAGGTGTGAGCGCTGTTGCCGGCTTTCTCCTAGTTTATCCCTCGCTCTTTCTCTTTCCAACCGGTTTTTCGCTCTTCGTCGGACACTCCTCCGGCCGCGAAAAGACCGTTGCGCTCCCTCAGGACCCGCTGCAGTTTCTAGCAAAATCTCAAGCCAAATTTTCTTTCTTTCGAACAAACTCCAGCTTTTTAATATCTTAAAGAAACATTCGGAAAAAGCAAGAGAAGGGGGGGAAACAAGCTAAAATTGACGGGACCGGTTTAGTCCGTTCCAGCTCAGCTGAGAGGAAGAGTTAAAAGTAAACAGGTCATGGTTCGCATATAATTATACAAGGCGTCCCACTTTTTCACTAAAAATAAATAAATAAAAATCCGAACGGAGAGTAATATACAAACACCCTTTTCTAGTAGAACATTTATGCAAGGTTTTTTATTATTATGACTTCACAAAACCATCTGCGTGTTAAAACGTAATGAACTGGGCTTCCAAGTGCTTTTTTTTCTTCCAAAACAAGAATATCAACAAGAGTTTCTTCTTTCGAAACACATCTTGCTCATTTAGTTTTTTAGGCTTTTTACTAGTTTTCGCATTTATTTTGATATTTTTTTCTATGTTCATTTCTTTAAGAATTTTATTTTTATATATTTCATATTTTTTGCCTTTAATTATTTCTTTGTAATGAAGGATTTTTTATAAGAGATTATGAATTTGTCAATTTTAATAAATTTTGAACTTTTTGAAGGAAATGGGATTTTCCGAATATTGTCCAAAAAAATTTCTTTCACCGAGTTTCGGGTCGGTTTCGAATTTCTGGTGTAGAAACACCCGATTAATCAGGTGCCGGGCGATAATCTTTTACCGAGTTTTGTTTTTGTCGATTTCTGGTGTAAAAACACCCGTTAATCAGGTGCCCGGGCGATAAAATCTCTTTTACCGAGTTTTGGGTCGTTTTTGTCGAATTCTGGTGAAACACCCGTTTAATCAGGTGCCCGGACGTTGAATCTCTTTTACCGAGTTTTAGGTCGTTTTCTGGTGTAGAAACACCCGTTTAATCAGGTGCCGGAAAATCTCTTTTACCGAGTCGTTTTTCTGGTGTAGAAACACCCGTTTAATCAGGTGCCGGGCGATAAAATCTCTTTTACCGAGTTTTGGGTCGTTTTTGTCGAATTCTGGTGTAAAAAACACCCGTTTAATCAGGTGCCCGGACGAAATCTCTTTTACCGAGTGTTAGGTCGTTTTCTGGTGTAGAAAACACCGTTTAATCAGGTGCCCGGGCGATAAAAATCTCTTTTACCGAGTTTTAGGTTGTTTTGTCGATTCTGGTGTAGAAACACACCGTTTAATCAGGTGCCGGACGAAAAATCTTTTACCGAGTTAGGTCGTTTTCTGGTGTAGAAACACCGTTTAATCAGGTGCGGGCGATAAAATCTCTTTTACCGAGTTTTAGGTTGTTTTTGTCGAATTTTGGTGTAAAAACACCCGTTTAATCAGGTGCCCGACGTTAAATCTCTTTTACCGATGTTGGGTCGTTTCTGGTGTAGAAAAACCCGTTTAATCAGGTGACCGGGAATCTCTTTACCGAGTTTGGGTCGTTTTTGTCGAATTTCTGGTGTAAAAACACCCTTAATCAGGTGCCCGAACGGCAAATCTCTTTTACCGAGTGTTGGGTCGTTTTCTGGTGTAAAACACCCGTTTAATCAGGTGCCCGGGCGTTAAAATCTTTATAGTTTTGGTCGTTTTTTCATTGATTTTCTGGTGTTAAAAAACCTTTTTGGACTAATTAAATCGATATGTTTGATCGCCATCTGACCGTATTCAGGTCCAAAAATGACAGATTGATGGTGTGATGACGTGGGTGAAAAGATAAAAAAAAGTGGGGAGACTAAAACGCAGAAAAAGACGACGTGAACCCTTGTGGAAAGAGGAGATAAATAGACCAGGTAGAAAAAAAGGGAAAAGAAAAAAAGGCCTCAGTTAATATCAGTTAGACGACACAAAGCTATACAAAACCAGAGAGAACCTTTAGGAAGCAGCGGATTTGTCTCGGTTCTACCAAAAGCTTTTGTCTCGGGATGTAAATAACAAAAAGCTGAGGACCCGTCGAGGAATACAGAAAAACCTGTTTCAAATGCATAATAACTAACTGTTAATCCAAGGCGAGCTACTGGTCTTGAATATCTGAATATTTATGTGAATAACTGATTTGAAATTATAACCTTATAAAATTTATGTTTAGTTTTGTTTGGAGAAATGAAACTCCTTTTTTTTTTCTCCCTCGTTTTTCTCTTTTCTAATTTTAAATCGAATGGCCTCACAATTTATCCCATCGAGGATCATTTGCAAATTTATTAAACGAGTTTCGAGGAACGAGATTTCTAATTTGTGTTTCAAGTCTAACTTGGAGGCGAGAATGGACTACTGGTTTTTAGCAGGGCTAATATCCGTTTAATCCGAATTATTGAACAAAAGGATCTTTTACGACCACCATAAATGGCGACATTAAAAAGGATTTTTTCTTTCAACCTGTTCTTGTTCTTCTGTCAAACGTTCACATCTTGAAAATAAATTTGCGTGGTTTACCGTCCATAAGATTGTCCTTCCACTATAGCGAAACGTGAAAGTCGACTATGATTTTTTTTTTTCCGATGGTAAAGTTAAAAAGGTCATAAAAATGTCATGTTTTGAAAGCGTTGCATCAGTGCATCTTCATAAAAGTGTTTCGCAATATCGAAAAGGGGGAAAAAAAGATCCTTTGGAGAATATCTTGTTTACAGCGGTTTTCACTTAAACCTTTTGTTATCGTGTTACTGAGGACGAGGAGAGTAAGAGGTGGAGTTTTGCCTATCATTGGGTAGATGCCCCACGTATTACCATCATCAGCCTTACAATTAACTAGTTGGGGCTGACTAGATTTATTTTTTTTCCTTTTCCCCTACTCCTCGTCGGGGGATCACGTAGGTAGTAAGAAGAGTGAGAGGGATGAAAAGAAGAGGGTCGAGATGGGGCTATAATAGGTCAGACACTACTCTCTACGGCCAATAACCCTTTTTTTTCTTTTTTTCTCTCTCTCTCTTTCTTCATCTCCCTCTTTTTTTCCTCTTAGTCTTCCTTTTGGACACCAAGACCCCCTCTTTTCCTCAACCCTTCATCTCCTTGCTGTTCCCAAATTGCAGGCCAATGCCAAGGCAGGATATTTCACCGTACTTTTCAGTGTCGGCATCTGCATGGCCTGCATCTTCCACTATGGACATCACTGGAAGGTTAGCTTGCTGCCCAAATTGCAGGCCAATTGCCAAAGATGTGGCAGGCTATTTCACCGCTACTTTTCAGTGTCGGCATCTGCATGGCCTGCATCTTTCCACTATGGACATCACTGGTAGGTTAGCTTGCTGTTCCCAAATTGCAGGCCAATTGCCAAAGATGGCAGGCTATTTCACCGCTACTTTTCAGTGTCGGCATCTGCATGGCCTGCATCTTCCACTATGGACATCACTGGTAGGTTAGCTTGCTGTTCCCAAATTGCAGGCCATTGCCAAAGATCTGGCAGGCTATTTCACCGCTACTTTTCAGTGTCGGCATCTGCATGGCCTGCATCTTCCACTATGGAC
>JACGAQ010003693.1:0-25377 GCA_014119065.1 Orius insidiosus
ACTCAAATTTCAATTAGACGCAACTATTTTTTTTGTTTTTGGTGGGGGGGGGGGGGGTATTGATGGGGGGGGGGGGGTAAAAATTAAAAACCGGCAAAATTATTAAAAAAATAAATTAGGAAAATTGAACTCAAGGAATTTTCGAACTTCGAAAAATGGCGGAGTTACGTCTGTCTGAAGTAATAATAATGCGCTGCGGCCGTACCTTTGGTCCGATCTTCACCAAATTTCCATTGAATTCTTTCAGTTGCTAGCGTCCGCCAAGTCAAAAATTTTTGGCCTATACGGGCGGCTTTCCCCTCGTTGCTTTGGCATTATGAAATCTTCTGAGAGCACCACGCGTTGCATACCTAATTTCAGCATCTATTCACGAATTCTTTATTGATATTTTTAGCATAAATTTTGGAGAAAACGTTTTCGGTAGAGAGGGGTTGGTGATGAGGAGGGGGGGGGGGAACCAAAATAGATTTTGATCGTTTGATTTTTGAAAATTTACTACCCCTCACCCTAAATATTTTATTTGAAAAACATTAGGAAACATTGCTCAATTAATCAATTAATCAATTATGTACCTAAAAATTAAAAGTTAAAGAATTCAAAAAAGTATGTCTAAGAGTTAAACCCCGCGTTGGTTGTACCACTCGTCAGTAGCCTTGCAGTTAGATTTTAAAAAAGGTTTAATATTCTAAAACCCGTCTTATTACGACATTTCTTCGCTTGATTTTGTTCATTTGGGTCTTCTTTTAATGTTTTAGAGCCTAAACATGCTTAAAAATCTAATGGAGACGCCTTTTTTAACTTCATAAACTAAAAATATCGCCCGCACTAGTTTGAATCTTCCCGCGCAAAATGGGAGCGATAACTTGATGATTAACTTCAATAATGAATATCTTAAATCAACTTCTAATTATTCTGTTTCTTTGGTTGACCTTATAAAATGAATCCTTGTGAAATTCTGAAGAGAAATTCGCTGTTACACCTTGGTGCGAAAAAGGGAACGGAACGGGCGGCGTGCTATTTTTGCTTTCGTACGCCGGAGAAACCATCGATGTATATACATCGATGGGAGAAACTGAATATTTCGTCTCGAAATTCAATTTTTTTTTTCGTACGCCGGAATTACTTAACTTCTCGTCTCCAAATTTCACAAGGATTCATTTTATACTTTTAACTAGAGAAATGGAAACGATTAGAAATTGATTAAAGTTATTCATTAAATGAAGTTAATCAAGCTATCGCTCCCACTTCGACGAAAGAATATTCAAACCAGTGCGGAAGATATTTTTAATTTTTGAGGTTATAGGGCGGGTCCATTGGATTTTAAGGGTCGTTTATGCTCAGAAAGGTTTAAAAAGGCCCAAAAGATCAAAGTCATGCAGTTGAAAGTTAGCCTTGCAGTAAGTAGTTTCCCTTCTAAAGTAGTTTCTGAATATTTAACTACTCTCCATGAAGGAGAGAGCCACCGTCGGCAGCTCGGCACATGTCTAACCTAGGTCTCCACTCTCCAACTCTCCAATCATTCTCCAACCAACCAAAGCCCACGAGGACCACGAGACGCTCGAGGTATGATAAGTATTTTGAATTTTTGCAAGTTTATTTGGTCAAACATCACGTTTGCCATTTTGGTTGTGTAACTATCGTCGGTGAGTTGGCAATACCTCCTATTTGGCAATTTTCTAGAAAAATTAAATTTTTATCTGGTAATTCTTATCATCACGATGTACCGAGAAAAACGTCTAATTTCGCGTTAATTGTTGACCGACAGTAGCCCCTCATATATTATAATCCATATAATCTGCTTTTCTCCGTTAAACAATATCCAAGAAAAGTTTTGAATAATTTTACCCTCCATGTCGGGGTTTTGGGAAAAGGTCTTTCAGACCCTTTAGCTTTAGAGTGGAGTCTAATTGATTATGGATCTAAACTGATTACAATAGTTTTAAGTATTTTTCGATCGACCATAAAAATTTAATTTTGTTTGTCTTTTAGGGGGATCCCACAACCCTCATATGTATAAAAGACAATCATGATCACAATATGACTTTATTTTTCCCTTTTCTTTTACCTTGATTCTTAAAAAAATTTGTAAAAAAAATTTTGTAGTTTTTTTTGGCTATTATCCTGGTATAAGTTATACGTTTAGGTGTGTTTATGGATAATCCAGGAAGTAGACTCACCTAAACGTAAAAAAAAATTTTTTCACCCCCCTCCTCCTACAATCAATTTCCTCATCTTTAATTTCCTATCCTGGCCAGCTCCACGTAATTACAATAACATTTTTTCTGCGGTCAAATTTTCTCTTGTGCAGATTAAAGGTATGTCAGCAAGCCGTTGATATAAAGTTAGCCTTGCAGTGATGTTACATTGTATTAGGTGTACAAAATGAAACTCAGCCACAGTTTAATTAGTAAATTTGAATTTTGTAGATTTTAGCCGAGTTTCATTTTCCACACCTAATAATTGCCCAAATTGTAAGCCTATTAAATTCATTCATAACTACTTCTGCTTATAGCGAATCCAGTATGAGCAAAAGATATCTGATTCAACTAATGAAGAGGCACAGGAAAGTCAATGTAGTTGAAGTCTCAGGATTTTGGAACGCGTAAGTTTGGTTTAAAGCAGCACATTTTGAAATCACTTATAAATATCGTTTTAGGAAACCACGAATTGGAACAAATTTCTCGCCTTAGTAGAAGGGGCTAACGAAAGGGCAATCGAGAAAGCCATCGAACAAATTTACGTAGTGTTGTAAGTACAATATTTTTTATGTAGTCGGTCACCTGAATTTTTTTATAGCGGCCACCTCATCCAGCTGACCCTTCTTCGAGGCCACCTCATCCAGCTGACCCTTCTTCAAGGCCACCTCATCCAGCTGACCCTTCTTCGAGGCCACCTCATCCAGCTGACCCTTCTTCGAGGCCACCTCATCCAGCTGACCCTTCTTCGACGCCACCTCATCCAGCTGACCCTTCTTCGACGCCACCTCATCCAGCTGACCCTTCTTCGACGCCACCTCATCCAGCTGACCCTTCTTCGACGCCACCATGTATTTTAAATAAAATAAATGAATGAATGAATCCACGAATGTATTTTAAAATAAAATAAACTATGTAATTTAAAATAGTTTAAGTGTTAATAATTTTGTTAATATGAAATTCCTTTGATATTACGCTTCTGGATTAACCACCGTACCTACTTTTCAAGATGTACCGAAATCTCCGCCATTTTTGGTAATTTAAAAAAATCCTTAAATTTGCAGTAAGAACTCAAGAATTGAGATTAGGAGGAAGGAAGAGGGTTTGCTTAATAAAAGGAAAATAGGATTCAATCTTGATTGCCCACATTGCTCGTACTGTGAGCGTCTCCGCCCATCTTTTTATGTATGGATACATAAACTTTGTGTATGTTTGTATTTTATGTTTTATTTTTTCTCATTCTTTATTTTTTTTTTCTGACATTTAGCAAATTTAAAAATCTTTCTCATCAACTGTTTCAGTATTTTAAATCGGAATCGAACGATAAAACAATAACATCAGAATTTTCCGATTTTAAATTTCATGGTAAATGTAACTAATATATACATTTGTATTACCAAAGTAGTTAAGAGAAATTTAAGTGTGCATGAAGGAAAGGGGAGAAGTAGAAAAATTCAAATTTCGCGCTTGTTTATTTTACTTGAGTATGTTTCCGTAGTAGCGCTAGTGTATCAACTTTTCCTGAAAAATCCGCATCTTAAAAAGACTCAAATAGTCAAATCTAATCTAAAAGGATACATCGACATGGAAGCAAATGAAGACATGGAAGTAAATGGAAACGAAATTTTTTTAAATTCAGGAGAGACAACGTAAGTACAATACCTATTTATATTTGTCTTTATTCACAAGTATGTAGGTCACTTAGGAAATAAGAATTTTCAACAACAAAGAAATACATGCGGCTTCTCTAACCTGTTGAATTTGTCACAGAGAGTTTTCAAGTCATTTAAAGTGTTTTAAAGTCATTTACTGCACTTAAAATTGTGGGATACCATAACGTCATCGGGTCAATATTCCTCCCTTACCCATAATATTACAAAGTAAAAACCTGAATTTTAGCATACTTCAAATTAATCCCTGGGACCGAGGTTTAAAGGAGAAATTAAGGGCGCATTTACCGTGCTAACCAAGATTTTTATTAACTTCCTCTTTGTTTGATGTTATTAACACAGTAGAGACTTTTTTTTTTTGTACAGACCGATGGATCTCTCGCTGAGAGCTGCCGACCGTCAGAGAGGTTAGTCTTATCACCCCTCCCTGGACCGTCTGGGACTAGCGCGTAAGTTGGTTTGACAATTTTATAAATTCTATGCTCATGAAATATTTTTCTTTAGACCGATCAATCTCTCGCTGAGAGCTAGCCCACCGTCAGAGGATAGTCTATCACCCCTCCCTGGACCGTCTGGGACTAGCGCGTAAGTTGGTTTGACAATTTTATAAATTCTATGCTCATGAAATATTTTTTCTTTAGACCGATCGATCTCTCGCTGAGAGCTCGCCGACCGTCAGAGAGGTTAGTCTTATCACCCCTCCCTGGACCGTCTGGGACTAGCGCGTAAGTTGGTTTGACAATTTTATAAATTCTCTGCTCATGAAATATTTTTTCTTTAGACCGATCAATCTCTCGCTGAGAGCTAGCCCACCGTCAGAAAGGATAGTCTCATCACCCCTCCCTGGACCGTCTGGGACTAGCGCGTAAGTTGGTTTGACAATTTTATAAATTCTATGCTCATGAAATATTTTTCTTTAGACCGATCGATCTCTCGCTGAGAGCTAGCCCACCGTCAGAGAGGATAGTCTCATCACCCCTCCCTGGACGCCTGGGACTAGCGCGTAAGTTGATCTAATTATGTCCTCAATGTGTATCAAGATTATTTTATTGAGAGTTTTTTCTTTTTTTATTGACTAGTTTTGCGCCCCAGTGGACGCCTTATCAGAACTACGAAGTTGAATAAATAATTAATTATATAAATAATACTTGTATAACATTAGTAAAGATATAAACTTTGAATAAATAAAAATAAAAATACAGGTTTAAGATATAAAAATAGAGAGTTCATTAAAACAATAAAATTGACTAAAAAATATTTAAAAATAAAATTACAATTCAACTATTTAGTTAACAATCAATAACATATATGTATACATAACTAGTTAGACAGGGTTTAGTTGTAATTCATTAAAAAATTACACCGACTAGTTTTTCTCATTTTTTTAGTATGGTTTTTTTGAGAATAGTTTAAAAATATTTTACTCATTTATTCGTCGGTGAGTTCACTGTGTTAGTGAGGTTTTTTTTTAAAAAGGAATTCTAATTGGTGGATGGAATTAAGAATTAACGTTTAAAACAGAATGATTGAAATGAAACAGAATGGTGATTTTTGAAAATGGGAGGGTGTCATTATTAAGGATGTTTTTTGTTTTGTTGGATTTTATTATTAGGTTACGATTTCGAGGTTTTGTATTGGGAATACTATTTTTCACTATTTTTTTTAAAAGGTTTAGTATTGGTATTCGCCCATCAACCGTTTTGTTCGGACCTTTTATGTTTACATTTTTAGCAATTGAATAGGTGTCTGGAAGAAGGGCCTATGTCACGATTTTTTCGAAACTCAGGTTTTTGTCGAATAAGGGCCTATGTCAAGTGGTGTACGTATTGCCATGGTAATTAGTTGAAAAGGAAGCCGCTAGAGGTCAAGAGAATCACAATCGTTGAGAGAAATCACAAAACTTGAAGTGGAAGAAGGCCTAGGTTATCATCACGACAGTTGCCACTCACCAACATATATAATGGATATAATGGAAGAAGGGCCTTGTCACTTTCGCTTATCTTTATTGCAAATACTAATGGGATGTTTTGTATTGAAGCTCCTGTAAAATTAGGAAAACGTGACATAGGCCCTTCTTCCGGACACCTATTCAATTGTATTTATGGCTATGTCAATTTTAATGTTGTAATGAACTCTCTATTTTTATATCTTAAACCTGTATTTATATGTTTTTCATTGTAATTTATTAAAAGTTTATTTCATTACCAATGTTATGCAAGTATTATTTATATTATTAACTTCGTTTTAGTAAAAATCATATTGTTTTCAGTTCTGATAAGGTGTCCACTGGGCCGCGACACTAGTCAATAAAAAAAATATAAAAATAACGTCTGATAAGTCAATACACCCTATACAAATAATATTTACTGACAATTTTTTTTCTCTCTCTTCTCTCAAGGCAAGTTGAAACTATCATCACACGTAAAAGGAGAAACCTGACTCTGTATAAAGGAGATGGACACTTGTACGTCCTGAATAGGAGTCATCTTGGTAGAAGGTAAACATCTTGTTTTACAGTTGACTATCTGGAAAAGGGAGTGATGGTGGAGTATTGCACGGGTCAAACTCTTTGGTCTCTCGCCATTGTTCCCTTTTGCTTATTTGAATAGTTTAAAGTAGTAGACTCTGTTTAAAAGTTTAAAAAGTTGTTTTTCAACTCTGATAACATGTGTTCTTATATTGCAGATACTACCGTTGCACAAGGTATTCAGATCTTCATTGCCTTGGGAGGATGGTTTGTGATGGTGAAAATGTCGTTTCATCAACAACCCACAACCATGTTCATCCGACTGAGTCCGAGGTGAACATCATAAAAATCCAAGGGAGGCAAATGCAACAATTGTTGCACAGCAGTACGGCAGTGTTGACTCCGATAGGAGATATCATCAACCAAGTGATGAGGGAGTTAGTGCAGTGCATAACCACTTTCATATTAAAGCTAATATCTTCCTTTTCCAGTCACGACCCGACAACTGCCGTTCAGTTTAACAGAGCAGCAAGGAGGATGGCTGAAGCTAGGAGGCGGAGCTATCCTCCAGTGCCGAATAATTTAGCGGATTGGGGAGCCTTCCTGTCAACATCGCCAAGGAATGTCGTTTGGGATGAGACAGGGCCCATGTTCCAAACGACATCGACTGTCAATGGGAGGACGTCCCTTCTGTTCTACTCAAGTAGAACTGTTCAAAGGTTTCAGTTTTTAAGGAGCAACATAAGGTACATCTGCATCGATGGGACCTTTTCTGTGCGACCACGCACTCCACAGAGTGCTCAACTTCTTACAATTTTAGTGGTGGTTGGAACAGTGGTATGCACTTTTTTATTTATTTATTTATTTTTTGTTGTACTCCATGAATTTTGGTGTACTTTCTTCTTACTAATACATTCAACAATATTTCATGCAATTAACAGTAACTTTTTTTATTATTAGTTTCAATCTCGATCTTACGTATCTATCTCTGCTATCTCTCTCTTCACTGAAACCTTCAATGTTTTGTGTCTACATATCCGTAATTGACTTAGTGTTTTATCTAATCAGCTTCAATAACTCTAATATCTTTTGTCCAGGCATTCCCGTGCATTTATGCCCTTATGGAGGGCAGAAGAAGAAATGACTATTTGCCGGTGCTTGAAACTCTTCGAAGCATTCTTCAAATAGAATGGCGTGGCGTAACCTTTATTACGGACTATGAAATGGGTCTGATTGACTCAGTAGGAACCGTTTTCCCTGAGTCATTTCAGCAGGGATGTTTGTTCCATTTCACCCAGGTAAATACTTAAGAATTTTATGCATTATTATGAATTATGTTGTAGAGCGTCCGTAGAAGGGTAGTACGCCTGGGACTTCAGGCAGACGCAAGAAATGAGCAAGTGGCAGGCGTAGTGAGAATGGTACGTACAACAAAAATTTGGACATACATTTCTCTTTATCCCTATGGGTTGATTTCCTGGACTTTTTTGTACCGTACTTTTTTGTTAGTAGTGGTCCTTTGCAAAGTCATAAAACGTAATTTAATTGTTTGTAATGTAAAACGAAATTAATTACATACTTTTCATTCCTCAGATTATGGCGCTACCTTTTTTGCCGCAGAACAGAGCCCTGGAGGGGTTTGAAGCCATCAGGCAAGAAGTTGAGAACCGTGGGGTCCAAAACTTGGAGCCCCTACTTAGGTACATCCACAACTTTTGGATTGCCAGGGTCCAAAATTTTTCCGTAAGTCTTTAAATTACCTGACAAATTTCCTAATAACTGTTTTAACTATAGATGACCCATACATCTTATGATTAATTCCTTCTTATTTTAATTTTTTTTTAAATTTATTTATTATTATTATTTATTTATTTTTTTAGGTGTACAGATCAGAGCATCGTACAAATAACTTTGCAGAGTCTCACCATGCTCTTCTGAACAGGCGTGGACGTCATCTGCCCGCCTGGCAGTTTTTTGGTAAAAAGCATTTTATTTTAATAGCCAACACAAATTAATTATCTGTCCTCTACAATTTTAGAATTACTCCTCGATTTAGAAAACAGGACTGTGGCTGAATTGAGCCAAATTGCGAGAGGAGAGGAGGTGAGTACTAGCATGGCACAACTATTTCAATCTATTTATTGACTCAATTCTAATTATTACATTGCTTAACATAATAACAATAATTTACTATTTTTTGTAACAGATCAGGAATCCTAGACGTGCTAGCCGAATAGCACGTGAGGAGCGACTGAGAGAAGTCCAAAGCCAACCAATTAACGATATAGTCATGTACCTACGAAGATGTGGCCACCACTCTGAGAATATCGTTAACTTTGGTATGTGAAGTATCATTTTACTTAGTAGTAATTCAGGTGTGGGCAGCCTTAGTTAAGTCGGTTACGCATTTTATTTAGGTACTTAATGCACAAAACGCCTGATTTATTCTCCGTGAAATTCGAAAACCTTTTTTAAAAATTATAAATTCCCAAATGACAAAATGTGCCTACTTTCAATCCTTCTTTGCTATCTGCGCATCAATGTAATCAAAGGATTTTGTAGTTTAGGCCCTTAGTAATGTACCAGAACCCCTTGGCCGATTTTAGCCGTTAACAAACTCAACCGAGCTGTTGAGAAAAAAACACTAAATACCTACTTTCGTTATTAATGAATCATGTCTCTTTACTGTTTCAGAGGATGGCTTCTCCGAGTCATCAGATGACGACGACTACTTGCAACCACTCCCTCCATTACAAGTAGCTCCTCCTCGAGTCTCTCCGCCACCACTACCTCCACCAGCTCACATCTCCCCGCCACCTCCGCCTCTATTTCCAATTGACTCGGAGGACTCCGATGACTTGGATGACCCTCCCCCAATTGGAATAGGAAGTGGAGTAGAAATCGAGAGAGGAAGGGGCAGAGGTAGAGGTAGAGGAAGAGGAAGAGGAAGAGGAAGAGGAAGTCAGAGAGGAATAGGAGGTGGCAGAGGCCAAGGAAGAGGAGGACGAGGACGAGGACGAGGTCGAGGTCCAGTTCGAGGTCAAGGTCATGGTCAAGGAGCAGCAGCACCAGAACAAGATCCACAACCAGCGCAAGCACCAGCTCCAGCAGAAGCAAGAGAAAGAAGAGGGAACCAAAGGACATGTGTAATATGTCTTGAAGATGAACCCTCGTGGGTTGTGGTACCATGTTACCATCTTTGCTTCTGCATGACTTGTAGAAATGCGGAGGAAGTTATTGACATGGATCGTTGCCCTGTATGTAGGGGACTCATAGGGCATCTAGTTCAAATATTTTAAAAACCTTTTCAGGAGGAAATCCTTGAATCAACAGGCGTTAATGACGCGCTGTGAGACATGTCCAGGGAGGAAATCCCTGAATCAACAGGCGTAAATGACGCGCTGGGAGACATGTCCAGGGAGGAAATCCTGAATCAACAGGCGTAAATGACTCGCTGGGAGGCATGTCCAGGGAGGAAATCCCTGAACCAACAGGCGTAAATGACGCGCTGGGAGGCATGTCCAGGGAGGAAATCCCTGAACCAACAGGCGTAAATGACGCGCTGTGAGACATGCATCTGTGGGCTAGTTGCCTCCAGTGCGATGTCAAACTGAGGGGGTAACGAAGTCGGTCAGTTCTGTGACTAGGGCACTTTGTGTTATTTCGCTTTTTCGTGTAATGACGCATTGTTCCACTAATCGAGTTCTGACCAGATGGTTGGTTGCCACTTCTTAAGGCGTTGGAGGAGCCTTAAGAACATTAATTTTTTTCCTTTTTTTAGTACCTACCTTAGAATGATGTACCGACGAGAAACGCCAAACATAAAACATATTAAACACCAAATAGTTCATTGTCAACTCCAAAGGCAACAGCCATAACAAATAAGTTAAATGTGTATTCCAGTTCCTTAAGTTGGTAAGTTTTGAAAATTCCAATTGTCATTGCACTTATTTTAGTTTCAGTAAAGCAAAGAGAAGAACAGAAACCGATGAATAGAATGCAATAATGAAACCGATGGATGGAATGCAATAATAAACTCAGTGCAATAATGAAGCCAAAAATGTATGCTTAACTAAAATTTTGTTATTGTAAAAGTGTAAATAGGGATATATTAATAAACGCTTAAATTTTTAAAAGATAATATACATTATTTTTTGTACTCCTACAAATAAAATCTGAGCCAAGCAAGCCAGGTATGGAAAGATTCACCGAGAGGCAAAGAAAGGAGTCAGCGAACTAAGTAAATAACGAAGAGGCTTTTAATGAAAATTTGCTGAAGATCGGTGTAACTTCCGGAACGCAGTTTCCAAAACTTCATACAGAAAACGTTTTGACCAAAATTATCTTAGCTAAAAATATCAACAATAATGAATTCGTGAATAGATATGCTGAAATTAGGTATGCAACTCGTAGTTCCTCTCAGAAGGCTTCATAATGCCAGAGCACGTGGGGAAAGCCGCCCGTAAAGGCCGAACAATTTTTGACTTGGACACTACAGAAAAGAGAATTTAATGAAAATTTTGTGAAAATCGGACCAAAGGTACGGCCGCAAAGGTTGTGGGGTGAAAAAAGTTTAACATAAAAATCGAAATTTTTAAAAAAAATATAATCGAAAAAAAATGTCACCATCGTTTCAAGCGTGAAAAAACTTAAAAAATGATGTGTCATATGACGGGGTTTCGATAATATATTATAAAAATCAAAATTACGAAAATGATATGCAAATAATAAGTTGATAAGGGTGATAAGGGGGGAGGTTGGAGTTAATGAATGCGCCTTCCGAGTTCTGTTGAAGGGAAGGGGTGGGAGGGGATACGAAGAAGGGGACTTGGAGATTGTCAAGGTTAAAACCCCACCGGGTGGGGAGGCGAGACCGGAACCCCCCTCGTAATCCTTTGTAATGCCAATCAAAGGAACGCCGACCCATTAAGTTAGTCCGAAACGTAATGTTTATGTTTTGACTGTTAGGTCGAGACGTCAAGGTTAAATAATATTATTCTTTTTAGTTATAAATTAGTTCAAGACAACATTATGTTCATTCTAGTTCGAAACGCCATTATTTCCAAAAGTATATACCCTTTTAGGGAGAGAAGTTACACCGAGCCATTATGAGATCATGTGGGCCGTAGACGAATGCCAATTTACAGGAAAGGTAAGAAAAAATGGTGCTTAGTCCTTATTCATTCTTTTGAACAGGTCGCCATCAATATTGAAGTGAATTATCCAACAAAAGAGTTCGAATTACACGCAGGAAATACCTTAAAATTAAATATGGACAGCATCAAACTTATGTCTTCAGAGAATTTTATAGCGTAAGTCTTTAGTTTGAAATAGATGGTAACATCGAATATTTAGGGTATGGAGGTAGTAGAAAGGATCATGGATAACGGATGTGGAGATGTCAATAAGGAAGTTAAAAAAGGGAAGAGGCTCAAATTGATACTACGTGAACCTTTGGAAGTCGGATCTTACAAGCTTCATATGGATTTTACGGGAGAAATGAATTCTAATATTACCTACGGTTTTTTCTGCCAGAGATATCTTGAGAACAACCAAACTAAGTAGTCAATTGTTGCGTTTCTTTGTTGAAAGTTTGCCGCAGCTATAGATCTGCCATGGTGAATTTATTTATTTTTTAGATGGGTTGCATCGACTTCTTTTGAACCAATGGGAGCTCGTTTGGCTTTTCCCTGTTTTGACGAGCCAGGTCTTAAGGCGAACTTTACGATTTCGGTAGCCCACGACAAAAAGTTAACCGCTCTTTCCAACATGCCGCTCAACACTTCCGTTCCATCGTAAGATCAAAATACGAAAGCGTCAAAATTTTGTTTGCAGAGATTTAGGTGAAAACTGGGTTCTCGACATTTTTCAAACCACGCCCAAAATGTCGACGTATTTGATCGGAGTCCATGTGAGCGAATACGAAAAAATTGAGACGAAATTTGGAGAGAAGCCGATCAGACTTTGGGCAGACCCTCAAGGAATCAAGTACGGAGATTTTGCGTTGGAGATGTCCTCCAAAATTTTGGCCTTCCTAGAAAACCATACTGGGTTAATAGAAAACATTTTTTTGTCCTTATAAAACGACAATTTACAGAATAAAAGATCCTATACCAAAGCAGGATTCCATAGCAATCGATGAGTATAAAGTTAGCGGCTTAGAAAAATGGGGAATAGTTTCCTACAAGTAAGTAAACCGTTTATAAAGGGGAATAAGCCAGGAACGTTTTTCAGTAAGCCCGAATTCTTACCTCCGAAAACGATGAGTTCAGCATTAGCGTTCTGGTAGCACACGAATTAGCCCACAGCTACTTCGGAAATTTGGTTTCCATCAGCTCCTGGGGAGATCTATGGCTTAAAGAAGGTTTTGCGACTTATTACAGCTTTACCCCTAGAAAAAGTGAGTGAACATTAGAATTAAAATTAAATAATTTTTGCCGCAGATTTATCCCAAGGAGATGGACCAACAATGGATTAGATAGATCAATAGCGATGGATGCCGACAGTCATTCTACTTCCCATCCCTTAAGAACAGAAAATCATTTACAATGTTTCTATGACGATATCTCTTACCGAAAAGGCGCTCAGATATTAAGAATGTTAAATTTTACATTAGGAGAAGAAGTTTTAAAGAAGGAATCAATAATTATTTAAAAAGCAACGCTTTTGCTCTAGCCTCACATGAGTCGCTTTGGTCAAATCTGGAAAAAGCAGCCATCAAAGCCAAAATAAATTTCCCAGAAGGCGTTTCTTTAGAAAAGATAATGGACTCATGGATTAACGTCCCTGGCTACCCTTTGATCACCGTTAACCGTGATAAAACTGGAGAAATAACATTAACAGGTTAACTTAATCAATGTTCAAATTTAAAATAATTATTATTTTAGAAAAGTGTTATTAATGGAGAAAAATCTGGATGGTTTATACCTTTAAGCTATAAATATCAAGGAGAAAATGAGAATTTTTTCTCCAAGAATATGGTTAGATCAAGGCAGCCTGTTCTCAAAATAAAAGACCCATCGCCTTCTAAATGTATCATGTTCAATCCGCACGGATTAAGTGAGTCTCTAATATTCTCAAGAAAGATAAAATTGAATGATTTCAGCATATGCGAGAGTTCTTTATGATAGAAAAAATGTAGAAATGATGATACAAAATTGTTCTGGACTAAACATAAGAGATAAAATTGAAGTAATTTCCGACATGACGGAACTCGCACGATTGGGTTTGGCTCCAATTGAAGATTCGTTGGACATCTGGTTATTGCTAAAAGATGAAACATTTTTGGGTTGAGTTATCAAAATCGGCTTTTGGTATGCTTACTTATTTAGAAGGCACTGAACTCTATTCGCTTTATAAGGTAGTTTAAAATTTTTAATTTTATTAATTTAAAAAAGGATTTCTTGAAATCAATACTGGGAGACGTAAATGACCAATAATAAGATGGCTCTGGCTTGTAAACTTGGAGTTGAAGCTTGTTTCAAGATAGCAAAACCAAAGTTCGATAAATGGGTTCAAGATTCTAATTACAAGTAAGAACTATTTGAATTTTGCTTAATCTTTCTTTTAGGATATCTAAGATATCCGACAAGTCGTTCTTTGCGCAGGAATTAACCAAGGTGACGTCAATACATGGAAGATGGTTTGACAGATCTGAAGTGAATGATAAAAAGGAAAAAGAGGATATTTTAAACTCGTTGGCTTGTGTCAAAGATGAAGAATTCTGCATGAGTAAGAGATTACCAAAAAATTTAAACTTAAGTTTATTTTAGATACTTTCAAATATTTTGAATGCTGCTTCAGAGCCTGCTGATATTTCGGTTAATTATGCAGAACTACATCCAGATATTTCTGGAGTGAAAAGACTGCTCTGCCTTTTGAGTAAGTTGTTTTTTGGGGTCACATCGCTGACTCCAAAGTTGCAGCTACCGATGGGCGATGGACAGTTTCTCAAAAGAGAAGAAGAGAACAATTTTTTTCAAATACTAGCAGGATCAAACTGAAAGTCTTTACAGTCAGGCTACACGTAATGGGAGTGAACGCCATCTATCGACCCCCCCCCCCCCAATTAATTATATTTAATAAAAGAGTATTTGGTGAAAATTCGGTGATGATTGGACCAATTGATGGCCGTCGCGAAATAAACAAAACTTTGGAGGGCATATCTCCGCTATTTTTCAAAGCTCTAAGAAAGGATTGGGTGGTGAAATTCGGATGAAAAGTGCGGCCGTGGCCCGTGAGTGTTCCGGAAAAACTGGGACTTCTGGCCGGCACCACAACAACCTCTGATTGGTGAAGATCTCTCCTACAAAAAGCCGAACGGAGGGAACCCTATTCCGTCAAGGGGACAGTTAGGCAAAAACCCGCACAGTCGTCCAGTGCTGCGGGTCAGCCTAACTAGACAATTTGAGAAGCAAAATTTTGAAAAACCGTTACATATTTCTCTTATCTTCTTTTTGAAATACTCTACAGTCTACATATAAATTTTTAAATAATTTGCTTTTCTCCCAGAAAAAAGAGTGGCAGAAGTTACTTGAAGTTCTAGCATGGAAAGTCAACAGCCAGAAACGTTTAGAACAAGTAAATCTAAATAGGAGGCGCTCCGGGTACGAAGGGCGAACTCAACATCGGACAATTTTTTTTTTTCATTTTCAGAATTCTAGACCTCTTGGTGAATACACCCATATAATTTTTATGCTGTGTTCGCCCTTTTTTCCCCTTTAAATACGTAAAAACCGATATGCAAAGCTCTAACTGCGATATCCGAGCGGGTACGAAGGGCGAACTCCACATCCTAGTCCACAACCCCACTCCTTCTCCCATTCCAGGGCATGACTTTTCTGTTGAGTTCGCCCGTAACATAAAACTTTAAAATGCGAATATCTCGAAACTACGTTTTGTTGAGTTCGCCCTTCGTACCGGAGCGCCTCATATGAAAAATGTAGATGGATAAAAAAAGGATTTTTTTTCTGTCTGAAAAAATCCTTTTCTATCTGTCAAACGTTCACCTGAAGCATTTTAATTACATTTTTTTTATAGTTTGAGAAATTAACAACCAATTTGTTATTACCTCGGGAGAAGACGATGTCGTTAACCGTGATGGCAAAAAAGAAGGTCGCATGGATGGAAAATCATAAAAAAGGCGAAACCTGGATGAGGAATTACAAACAATTTTAAATTGGATGTTGGAATGTTTTAATATATAATTTATTTCACCGTTTAAATTATTATATCCTTGTTCATAATTAAGCTTGTAAAATTAAAAAAGAAGCCCTCGTTTAAAACGTTTTCTCCCACTATAATTGAGTTCGGCGGGACATGTAGGTGGGGCGACCCGGAGGAAGTCTCTTAAGCTTCGGATCTCGAAGTGCCGCCGGCTTAAGGGGTTCAGTCATGGGACGAATTTCTTCGACGTTGGTCTTCGTTGTCCTGACGTTTTTATCCTCAGCGTCCTCGCATCACAGACGTCTCACGAGGGACGTTACGCCGACCCATTACTACATCACTTGGGCCATCAACGAATGCGAATTCAGCGGAAAGGTATTGAAGTTACAGAAGTTCTGATCATAAATAAGGAATTTTCATGTCTTTGGCCCTTTTATTTGAAAAAAAGGGAGGCAGTGCCTCGCAGTCATTAAGAATACATTTTGTCACAGTTTTGATGACCAGCTGAATGCAATAGATTTGATGTCTTCCTGGGAGAATTTTTTGAACACAACACTTTTAGTCGGCCTAAAGTCACTTAATTTTTGGCGTTATCATGAGTTTCATTCAATTTATGTAAATGTAAAAAGCGAATTATTTGATCAACAATGTTATCGGTGCGAAAAAAATAGAAGGGAGATTCGGATGGCTAACAATGCCAAAATGATATGTTTGATTTATTGCTTTATGAGTATTTTTAGGCTGATTCTCTTTTTTCAAAATTTTATTTTTCATCCAATTTTTCAGGTAGCGATCGACATTGATGTAAAAAATGAGACGGACCATTTTAAACTTCATGCGCGTGACTTGCAAATTAACCAGGAGACGATCAAACTCGAAAAACTGCCTGGGGAAGACGTCGATGTCGTTTCTTTAAACGTAAGTTTGTATAAGAAAAAAAAAATTAAAAAAGTGTAAACCGTTCGTTTAGGGTGTGAAGGCGGACGAGCGTCTTGAATACGTAATCGGAGGTGACTCTGGTAGAAACTTAAGCGTCAACACGGTCCGTGGGGAGAGGCTCAAGGTGTCTTTAAGTGAACCGTTAGAGATCGGATCCAAATACAGGCTTCGTATGGAGTTTAACGGGACCTTGAACTCGAAGAAGACCTACGGCTTCTTCTGCCAGAGATATCGTCAGAACAACCAGACCAAGTACATTAACCGGAAATCGGGTCAACCTTTTTTAAATCTTAACCCATATTGGGCACAAAAGACTCGGGTTTCACAGCCATTTTATTTTTGCCTTCTTGGCCAGCCAGACATCTGGAGTAGAACGAAACAGATCAAGCCTTTCTTCAAATCCTCGCCATGGCATTAAGGAAAAAGCGTCAAGACACATTTTACTGCTAAATCTTTCCGTTCCTTAAACTCAAGCAAGAATGCGCAATGTGGGAATCGAACTTACGATCTTCGCACACCGAGGGAATTTAGGCAGCGGTCTTCCCTTAATTGGGACACCACCAAGGGACTGCTGCCTAAATTCCCTCGTTCTACCAAAACAAGCATATGACAATATAATTTTTAGGTGGCTAGCATCGGCAACTTTTGAACCAAAACATGCACGTTCGGCATTCCCATGTTTTGACGAGCCAGGCCTTAAGGCGAACTTCACGATATCGATAGCGCACGACAAAAAATTAACCGCTCTTTCCAACATGCCGCTCAACACTTCCGTTCCATCGTAAGATCAAAGTCTGAAAACGCGAAAACAATTTCGTTTGTAGAGATTTAGGTGAAAACTGGGTTCTCGACACTTTTCAAACTTCGCCCAAAATGTCGACGTATTTGGTCGGGCTTCTTGTGAGCGAATATGATAAAATTGAGACGAAATTGAATGAGAAGCCGATCAGGATTTGGGCGCACAGCAACAAAGTTGAGTACGGCGATCTTCCGTTGAGGATGGCAACCAGACATTTATCATTTCTTCAAAACTACACCGGGTAATTAAAACTTTTTTTTCTCCAACAATCTAATCAAACAACATTTTCAGAATTGAAGACCCTATGCCAAAACAGGACTTTCTAGCGATTAAAAACTACGTTGCGGGAGGACTCGAAAACTGGGGGCTCATTAGTTACGAGTAAGTGCACAAATGATGGTACCTAAAATGATGGTATTGACAATTTTAAAAAGATGAAGTTGTGGGATCCTCATTTTTTACGTTGATAGCGCGCAGGGGACAGTGTGTTTGCACAATTTTATCTGAAAAGAATGGACACGGTCGGATTATTCTTTCTCGAATTATATCATCAAACGTTCGCAAAAAGGCATTATTTTTATTTCAGCAGTTTATCGTGCGCTTCCATGGTGAACGTATTGCTATCACAGCGTTGGGTGCAAGAGCCCGTTAACACCTGTAATCGGTCAATAAACGTATCTTTTTGGAGTTAGTTGCCTCATTGGGGATAGTGCTATGGCTCTTTTGGCATTACCATCGGTCGGCCGTTGTTCCTATCAGGGGAAGGCTTAAAAGCCCAGAAAAAGCGAATGGTCGTCGATGAAATTTTCCGTATGCTATCGGATGATTGGAATTTAGGTTTGTTAAGGCCTCTTGCACTTTGGAGCGAGGAAAACATCATGTGTTTCAAGGATTCTTAAGTCGAGGAAATGGATGTTTGTTGCGATCCCAAAATATTAGGTGTACAAAATAAAACTCAGCCACAGGGTAAATTGAATTTTGTAGATTTTAGCCGAGTTTCATTTTGTACACCTAGTAGTTCATTTTTTCAAAATTTTAAACATTTTAGGCGTTAAAGTCCATCAAAGTTGACCTTCTCCGTGTAAGAAGGTTATTGAAGTATAACCATTAAGAAGGTTAATTTTTAAAGGCTTGTAAATCGTAAACCGTTACAGATATTGAAAAAATGCACTAAATAAAATCTGTTGGAAATTTAATTCTCTTTAATTTTATTCTATTCATTTTTTCTCTAGGACGCACTGCTTTCAAGATAAATTTAAAAAAAAAATTATTTTCCGAAAATGGTGCATCCTAGAAAAAAATAATTAAGTACAAATTTATAGAGAATTAAATTTCCTACAATTTTTATTTATTAGGTGTACAAAATGAAACTCAGCCACAGGGTAAATTTGAATTTTGTAGATTTTAGCCGAGTTTCATTTTGTACACCTAATAGTTGAGGTTTCCTGTGGGATTATCTCAATTGTCCCTAACGATTTGCGGCGGCTATGGCATGAGGTTACCAGAGGATTAAAATAAATTTTGGTTTCAGAGAACACCTCATTCTTTTCAACCCACGATACAGAAGGCAGAAACAAGTAGTATATCGAGCTTGCAATTTAATTGGACACGAATTAGCCCACATCTACTTCGGAAATTTGGTCTCTCTTGACTCCTGGCGGGACATTTGGCTTAACGAAGGGTTCGCGACCTATTACGCCGCTTTGTCGACAGAACAGGTTCGCCTAAATACTTAAAAAATAATAATCCATTGATGTACAAAGGTCTATCGCGGATATGGGACCCAAGCTTGGATAGTAGCACGAGAAAGTGCGATGTTCAAAGACAGCAAACCGACCAGCCATGCGCTCAGGCCGAAAACCCACACCGACCACATCTTCGACGAAATCTCATACAACAAAGGATCTTCCATATTAAGAATGTTAAATTTCACATTAGGAGAAGCAGTTTTGAAAGAAGGAATCCGAAATTACTTAAAAGAAAGAATTTATTCGACAGGTTCGCACGAATCGCTCTGGGAAAATCTAGAAAAGGCTGCACTTAAATCAGGAGTTGTTTTTCCGGAAGGAGTCAATTTAGAACAAATTATGGACTCATGGATGCACGTTCCCGGGTATCCTTTGGTCACCGTCAGCCGCGACTATGAAACTGGAGAAATAACAATAACACAAGTAAATAAAAATTAGTTTAAACAATAAAAACATTAATTTTAATCTTCAGAGAAGTATTCTTAATAAAGAAAACGAGATAGAAGAGAGTGAATCTTCTGGGTGGTTTATACCGTAAGCTATACGTATCAGGGTGAAAATAAGACAGTTTTAGCTCCAAGATTATGGTTGGATCCTAGGCAGCCTAATCTCACGATACAAGACCCGGCGCCGTCTGACAGGTGGATTTTGTTCAATTTACAGGGATCTGGTAAGTCTTTCGTCGTTAAAAGGTTTTAAGTTAAATCGTATTTTTTAGCGTATGCTCGTGTACGTTATGACGGTAAAAACGCCGAGTTTTTGACCCAGGATCTTTCCGATCTTTGGATCGAAGACCGTGTACAGGTTGTCTCCGACATGTTGGAACTTGCACGTTTGGGTTTTTCGCCGATTGAAGGCTCGTTGAATGTGATGTCTTTATTTAAAAACGAAATCTCTCCTTTTCCTTGGCTTGCGTTTTTAGTTCGGCCACGAAAACGCAGTCTTTCTTGGAAAGCACCGATCTTGAATCTCTTTACGTCGTAAGTCCTTACATTAAATTATCAAATTATGATTGTTTTAAAGGAATTCTTAAACACGATTCTTTCCGCCGGAATGGAACGAGTTACTGAAGAATCTCCGCATAGAAAGGAACTGGTGACTTTATCTTGTAAACTTGGGGTTGAACAGTGTACCGTCATGGGAAGAGAAATGTTCAAAAAGTGGGCAGAGATCCGAAAAATGAGTAAGAGATGAAAACTATTTATTAATTTAAAATATTCCATTTGCGATAGTGGGAAAAAAGGGTACTTAGAAAATGGTAGCACTAAAGTTTTTTAGAACGAATGAATTTCCCTGACTTCAAAAGAAGCTTTAACCCTCAAGCTTCACCAGATATACAAAATGAAAAAGTTTTGAATAAGTTTTCTTTATGCCATTTTCCAAAGGCTACTTTGAATAAGCTGTTATTAATCTAAACTTTTCCGTTTTCCTTATATTTTACCTTGAAGTTTCAATTTATTCGCTTTTCCTTCTTTTTTATGTAAAGAATACCTGAGGACATCCGATATGCGGTGCTTTGCTTGGGAGTTTCCGAAGGGGACACCAAAACTTGGAAGCTCGTACAAAACAGGTTGTCCAAAGTGGAGGAAATGTCGGAGAAAAAGGACATTTTGAAAGCCCTCGCATGTACAAAAGACGAAAAAATTATGCAGGAGTATGAAAGTTTTTGGTGTAGAATTTTGAACTAAAAATTTGTTTTTAGATACCTTAAATATGGCTTGACTACCAACAAAACTTCAAACCCCGGAAAGAAGATTTCTGTTATTTTGAAATCTTTAGCGAAACAACATCCAGATTTTGTCCTCGATCAACTTATTGAAAGAAAAGGGCCGACCCCCAAACAGTGAGTTAAAACCCTAATTTTCCAAAAGCTCGATTTTGACTATTTAGCCAAATCTCGATCTCTTTTGTTGGCCTCCGTGGGTCAGTGGTCAAGTTCTCAACTCGAGAGGTTGATGATTGAAAAATTTCACTTTTTTTAAATCCAGGATCCACCCATAAAAGGCTCATTTTAAGGCAAACACAAAATTTTTTGGCCTCCGTGGGTCAGTGGTCAAGTTCTCAAACCCCAGAAACCAACTAAAAAGGGTCTAAATCAGCTAAAAAGGGATTATTGTATTTTAAAATTAAAATTACTTCTGTTTATTTTTCAGCAACGGAAAATGGCAGAAACTATTGGAAGTGCTCGCCGATCAAGTCAACAGTCCGAAACGTTTAGAAAAAGTAATTAGCAAAAAATGACTCATTGTTTTGTCCTAATTCCCACAAATTTCAAGGCGTCTCTGACCCGAAAAAACGCTAATTTTTTAATTATTTTATTTTTAGCTTCAGAAACTAGTCGCAGGAAGCCCGGATTCTTACAAATCAGCGGGAAAGCCGATTCCGGTCATCGAGATCGCCGAAAAGAACGTCGCCTGGATGAACGAGAATAAAAAAAGTTTGGAATCCTGGCTGAGAAATCATGAAATTCAACGTTCTCGAATCTAAATTATTTTTTTAAATTTATTTATTACGTTAAAGTTTTATTTTAAGAAAATAAATTATTTATATTTTGTTCTTGATTCTTTTATTAATTTTTACCATTTTGTCATATTTAAAACCTTACATAATAAGTTTCTGGAAAACAAATTATTTTAGTGATGAGGCAAAAATTTGAAAATTATTTCCTCTCTTTTTAGGAAGTCCTTTTGTGGGTACGCATTTTTTAAAATCTGATTTGCCATAATATTTGGGTATGCGACATGTAAATTATAGTAATTTCTTATTTTTGTCATTTTGATAAGAAAAATGGGTTGTGGGAGGAAAACATGATATTTGAACATTAGAAAAACTTTTCGAGTATCAATGATCGCATTTGGGTTAAGTTTCGCGGCCGCCTTGCAACTTTGAAGTCCATCAATCAAAACGAATTTGAGAGTGTATGTCTGGAGATCGCCCAAACGGAACTTAATCAAAAATGACAATTTTAAAAATCACTAGATATACAGAGATAGGACCAAAATTAAATATAACAGCAAACCTGTCATAAAAATTAAAAAACCAAATGAGTGGTGAGTGGCTCTATCTTTTGGAGAACGGTGGCGACGGTGAGCGTCAGGGAGATTGTTTCCGGCTTCCCGCTGTATCCACTAAGCCTCTCGGAGATAGAGGCACAGTGAAAAGATATAAATGATTGTGATAGAGGGAATAGCTCACCTGAAGAGGCTTTTTAAGCGGAAACGCGTCGTGAGATACCCGTTATCATGGTCATTTCTTCCTCCATTATTGGTTAATTACTTGATAGTAAAATCACCCCCTAGCAGAATACATACGCAACAAAAATTAAAATGTAAAACACAGAATTTTTCTCCGTTTTTAGAAAAAAGTATAATACAGTAAAATTTGCCCGAAAAAAGAGCAAACAATAGGCAATTTTGGAACTAGGCTACTCTGTAAATCTGGGGTTTACCAACAAAAATTAGGCCCAAACAAATTTTTTTTTGACAAAAAACATATTGAGGTATTTTTTGAAATAACGCCGAAACGATGCATTTTAGTTAATAACATCTTTGTTCAAAATTAAATAGAATTAAATTTCCTATAACTTAAGTCTTAAAAGTTTTTTTGTGACTAATCCCTTGCGAAGAAAAATCGGTGAAAATCCAATGAAAATACAACCGTGAAGGGTTTCGTGTAAAAATGGCGACGGAAGGACAACCTCATGATTAGTAATGACTAAGGGACGTTTTGACCTAAGGGGTCTAGAAGACCCCTTTACGAAAAACGATTATCGAGGGTATTACAATAGCATTAAAGAAGGTTAATTAAAGCAAAAGGTCATCAATCTCTTTTCATGACTCAAAGATTGGACAATGGACAATAGCAAGAAATAGCGGTGTATACGCGGAAGCCCATAAAATAAAATTACAAAGAAAATAATTCTTAATTATTGCAGCTTAATGGAACAATAAAAATAAAAAAAACGATATTTTTTATCCTCGACTTTTTCCTAACAGCTCAGAAATCCATGAAAGTAGAGAATGTCAGCAAAAACACTGACCCTCTCCACGCCTAGTAGTTTCCTTGCGCCTTTTTACCTTCTGTCCACAGCTTTTATTGCGAAAATGGTAAAAGTAGACAAAAATTTTTTTTATTTAAATCCCAGGATCAACAACCTTAAAACCGGAATTGT
The DNA here is from genome assembly GCA_014119065.1 of Orius insidiosus. Taxonomy (NCBI): domain Eukaryota; kingdom Metazoa; phylum Arthropoda; class Insecta; order Hemiptera; family Anthocoridae; genus Orius; species Orius insidiosus. The sequence goes on from JACGAQ010003693.1 coordinate 23,155, forward strand.
AAACTCCAGGAGATCGACCTAAATGCAAATTTATGTAACATTTTGAAACATATTCCAGTATTTTTAACATTTTTTTTTCTTGAAAGCATCTTAAAAAGTATCCAGTTTCTCGTTATTTCTGGTTCCTGGTTTATTAACAGGTTTTTTAAACAAGATTCAAATTGAAATTTTAAGATTCTTGTAGATACAGAAGAATTCGAGTTTTGTAATCAAAAGAATCTAAAGGAAGTGGACGAGTTTTTTTTTTCTTCAGGTCGCCTTGGACATCTCGGAAAAGATTTTTCTTTTTTTAAAAAGTTTCCGTGAAAGCATTTTATTTATATTTTCAAAAGCTTCAAACTTTTGACATAATGAGTTTACAAATTAATATCAGAGTTTAATAAGTTCGACGAATTTTCGTTGATAATAAAAACTTTTTGAACGGTTGAAAACGTTGACAATTTTATTAAAAATTATTGAAAACTTATTAATCTCTTGAAAAAATTTTTTTCCCTTTTTTTCCACCTCGAATGCGTTTATTACGCGTCGGTTGTCATAGAAGATCACGCTCTTGAAAATGAAACTGGAAACTTCTGACGTTTGAGTGACACCCCGCGTCCCGGGAAAATAGAAACTTTTCATATTCCGTCTTAAACATCTTCCCGGAAACAAAAAACAAAACAGTTCAATCACGATAGTTAAAGCAAAGTCAATATTTAAACTCTGATTTGTTTGAACAATTTGTTATGATTTTAAAGAACGTCAGACAGTTTCAGAAAAGCGTCATACTTTTTATTTTCGGGAAGTCCAAGAGAAAATTGTATTTTCTCACCTTTAGTTTGTTTTTAAGTTTTAGAAAAAGTTCGAAGAAGACACGATCGTCCTATATCAATCCGATTTATCTTGACGTTGAAGCTTGGAAACAAATGGGCTCTGATTTGTCCTCAAGCTATCTTTGTACACGGTCAGACCTTTTTTTTTCTCCGTCTTGACTTTCTTAGCATACAACCTTTGGCCTCTAAAACTATTTTAAACCGGCCTTCGTAGATCAGTGATCAACGTAGAACTCGTAGTTTTCAAATCCCGGGTTAAATAGAAGAATTTGAATCGCTAAAAATTGGCTTCCAGGGCCCCTGAACCCACTCAAAAACTTGTTGTTGAAACGAAAGATGTGACAAAAATACGTCGATTTATATTGGAAATCCCAGAATGTGTTTTATTTTTGTATTTAAAAACATAAAGAAATAACCTGAGGCATTCTAAAAGTATTATAATAATCCCACTTAAGAGGTTGAAGGCCTTATTTTAATACATGAAATGGGTTTAATAAACAATTAAATTTTAAAAAAAGTTACGGTCCAGCAGAATACGAAAACGACTTTGGCGTGAAGGATGGAGAGAGGGACGAAAAGCGGGGTTTGTTAGTGGCCGAGGCCGGAGAGAAGCTGTAGAATTGCAACTCCTCGCCTTCGTTCCTCAGTCGTGGAAAGAAGCTCGGTGGGAAAGGAACCTCCAGGGGTTCTTCGTCGATCGTAAGTGACGAATTTTTTTTTTCTTCGTTTTTAGGGTTTCGCGGAACACATTTTTTTAAACCGACAGATTATTTTGAAAAACGAGAGTACCTATCTACCACAAAAACTTAAGGATAAATAGCCTCTTCAATCGAAAAACTAGATTACCCAACGTAGTAAGTTTTAAAAAGAGCTTTGCTTGCGAGAGGAAAAAAATTACCGGAGGGTCCAAAAGACTGTGTAGCACGTATTCCTTTTTTAGGCCAATCAAATGCGCTCAATTTCAGGCAAATACATTGGGGTGGGTGTATAAAAAAAAGAGACATTTTATAGGTAGTTAGTTAGGAAATTAGGTCATATATAATTAGATTTCTACCATTACTTAGATGATTAAATAATTACAATATCGACTACCTACTTACTATTTTCTCTAAATAGGTACGTCTTGATAGCCTACATGAAATAAAAGTTGAAGCTAAATAGCCTCTTCAATCGAAAAACTATACCCAACGTAGTAAAGTTTTAAAAAGAGCTTTGCTTGCGAGAGGAAAAAAATTACCGGAGGGTCCAAAAGACAGTGTAGCACGTATTCCTTTTTTTAGGCCAATCAAATGCGCTCAATTTCAGGCAAATGCTACATACTATTTTCTTTAAAATACGCCTTGATAGCCTAAATGAAATAAAAGTTGAAGCTAAATAGCCTTTCAATCGAAAAACTAGGATATACCAACGT
>JACGAQ010003694.1:0-25355 GCA_014119065.1 Orius insidiosus
GAAAATAGATCCCTTGACAGGTCGATTACGAAAGAGAAGCTTCGGACTTGTTCGATACGGAATGGCGGGCGGGAGGTGGGGATCTGTCGACTAAAACGGTGGATTCATGTTTCAAAAAATTGCTTTATCGCCCGCCTCTAATGTGATTAAACGGCCGTTTAATCAAAGAGGGAACCGTTTAGAACAAGACACCTGTGTAATTAATCACCCGTGGGGCCTAAAGAAAACAAAATGGAGCCCCTCTCGATCTCCCGTCGACCGGTTAATAATGTTGATGCGTTTGGGAAATCCATGATTTCGGAGGTGAGAAAATTAAAAGGTAAGAGCGACTCTCCTCGGCTCAGGTATGAAACTGTTTATTCTCCTTCCGGGCAAGTTCGATTTAACTACGAGCTCATCAAACCGCAAATTGATTAGGGGAACACTTTTGGGAGGCTGAAGAAAGATAAATATCATTAATTATGCCTACCTGGAAAAAACTCGTAAAAACCACAAAACTTCCATTTTTTTCCGTTCGGGAAGAAGTTGGCGTTCTTCTTCCCAGAATAAACTTATAAAAAATACCAGCTTGTATTGCATACTACGAAATTGAGCGACCTGACTTTTGCTTCCAAAAGTACTGGTTTGAAGAGCTTCCACGAAAACTTCCTTAAAGAGAAGTATCTATATAGGAGGGGAAGTATAACGGAGGGGAAGTAAAACGTAGGGGATGTTATGGGAGGGGAAGTATAACGGAGTGGGAAGTATATGGGAGGGGGAAGTTTAAGTGAGGTATAACAAGGGGGAAGTATAGGGAACGAAAGTATAACGGAAGGGGATGTATAAGGGAGGGAAATATAAAGGAGAATTTTCCAAGTTTGTTTTTTCGAAAAATTTTCTAAGTTTATTTTTGAAAAATTGTCCTAGTTTTGTTTTTTCCCAAAATTTTCGAGTTTTTTTTTTTCAAAAAATTTGCCAAGTTTTTTTCGAAAAATTTTAAGTTTTTTTTCGAAAAATTTTAGTTTTTTTTTTTTTTTTTTTTTTTTTTTTTTGAAAAATTTTCTTTTTTTTTCGAAAATTTTTTTTCTTTTTTTTTTTTAAGTGCCAAGGTAGAAATAATGGGCTCTTTGGCCTACGGATGTCGTAGAAGTATAAAATTTCTCCTACTAAAAAAAAAAAAAAGTGTTTACACCAAAAATTCTTAAAAAATATAAGGAATAATTGGTGAAAATTTGGTGAAAATCGGTTAAAAACTGTGGCCGTAAAGTGTTCCGGAAAAATGCTACGGCCGGCCGGCCGGCCGGAACCACAGACAAAGTTGAGATCGGTAAAGATCAATATTCGATTTGACCCTCCGTCTGGAAAAAAAACCCGACGTCGCGGGTCGAAGTAACTAAAAACTAGAATACTTCCCAGATTCCATCGCCACCTATACACGTCGACGGTTGCAGCATTGATATTTTTTATGCGGGAAGCGCCCTTTTTCGAATTTTTCTCGGTTATTTTCCCCATAAGGCGCCATTTCTTCCTACTTTCAGAAGTTTAAAAACCATTTGACTGACTTTCTTTGATTTTCGGACGAGAAACACCCGCCCCTTCCGAATTTTTAGCTTTTCAACCACCACTGGCTGCATCTACTTTCCATAGCTTAGAAAATATCAGACCGTCAAACAGTGGCTCAGTTCAGTAGATCAGCTATAAAATGAGATATTTAAACCTGAGACCGTTCTGAAATGTTTTGTCAATTGCCAGTTCATAAAAGGTCAGACTAAGAAATAGGAGTGCTCACAGTCATTATTGTTTGTATGCAGGTATTTAATAGACAATAGAAATATCGTGAGAATGTTGTCATAGTTTTTGCTCTCATTTTATTCATACGTTGTGACACTTTCGTGACTCACCGAAAATAGTCGGATTACAGAATTAGACCTCGCTGAAAATACACTTCAGAACATTTCCTTATTATTTTAAAAACTAGGAATGGTTCTTTAAAAAATTTGTCTTTTTGTTCTGAGGGCAGCATTTTGTTCCGTTGTTGCAAGTACTGCCAAGGAATGAATAGAAACCGGTCGAAGAAGGATGTTTATGGGTAAAAAAGCATTTAATCAAAGAGGCTGATATGATTTAAATAAAAGGGTGGAACGTCAGGTTTTTTCTTTTTCTCCTTTTATTTTGTTAGTTCAAGTTGTATTATGCGATGAGAGGAGAGCATGATGTGGCGTGGCGGCAAGCAGTCTCTCCCAACAAAATCAACCCACGTCTTTCATCTCGCGCCGACCCAATCAACCGGGCCCTTGTTTACCCCCCTCGAGTCGTGGGTTGAAGTGAACGAGCTGAGGAACGGGAGGCATCTCGTAAAGGGCGAGCGTCCATCCAGTTTTAACAAAGAATCGTTTTTTTCCCCTCCGATCAATTTAAAAATAAGTATCAATTTGCAATAGATGATAGTTTCACTAAGTTTTTTTTTTTATGTCATCTGGTTGAATGAAGCTATTTTAATTATTTTGAATTTAAGGGCCTACAGTACACCTATCGAGCATTGTTGTAAACAAATAGCCGCCTTTATAAAAAGGAAGATGCGTAGAGGGGGAGAAAAATGGTCGGTAGAAATAATATTTCTATTCCTGAAGGCTTATTAAAACTTGTCAGGATTTTAAGATTTGTGGTTTAGGGTGGTCCCTAGTAGGCGTGGTTCATTAAAACCGGGGTGGTTTCGGTATTAGCTAGTGGTGGGGTTGTCTGTTGGCGGGAGGGCGAGAGGGGTAACGACCCAACCCCTTCGTATTTTACGGGACATTGGTCCCTAACCGGGAGGGTTGCTTCTGTCCCCTTTCGCACAGCCTCCCGATACACTCTTTATATATTCCCCCACGTCGGCCAACCCTGTCATAGCACAACCTATACCATAAATCATAATAATTTATTTGTCATGCGCCTTGCACTCGGATTACGTTCAGTGTTATACCCGTGTTTCAAAAAATTTTACGGTGAACCTTCTCCCCCTTCCAATTCGTAAAGTTCACCCTTCGCCATTTCATAACTTTAACAACCATCCAAGAATGCAATTTATCGGTACATCAACGAAAAGGGAGGGAAGGATGGGGGTAAATATAATTGGATTCCAAGGAGTATTTCAATTTTTTTTTTACAAGTGACATTATGTTTCATTTTGGTGTCGCACAACGGTCAAAACCGTCAAGTTCATTTTGTTCATGTAGACGACTTACTCTCGCTATTATTATTATTGTAGGTCCAATCAGCCGTCGATAGAGTAGGCTAAGCCCAAACCTAGAGGCTAGGGAGATCTCTGTCTTCCGCGGTGAGCATAAACATTGTAAACGTTCAATCATGAATGATGAAGCAACTTAAATTGGTGCAACTGCCTCAACCCTCTGATTTGGAAGACGGCGATTGACTAAGAAAATGAGGTCGGCGGAACTGCAACAAACGAAAACAAACCCGTTACCAAAAGCTGTGGAAAGACTTGGAGTAAATACTAAGTTGATAGGTCCTGATTCATTTGACGACGTAAAATATTATTTTTTTAATCGAATGGAATAAATTTTACTCTCAGTGTCCACCCTTCGATTTCATAATTTTCGGTCGTTCATTTTTGCCAGAGGACGTTGGTTATAAAGCCGACTAAAAAAAAACAATTTAAAATAAGGAAGGTTCCTCATTAGTTTGTAAAATTAAAATGTCCTATAAAGTACGGTTTGAAGTTCATATCTAATCGTCAAAAAGCCGCCGCCGCGTTTCGAATAATATTTTCAAATCCGTTGAGATGTGTCAGACAGCGATATTTATTTCTAAAGAAATGAGAAGGAAAGAGAGAGGGAGAATCTTCGGAAGCGTTTCTTGATCTTGTTCCCGATTGCTTTCGACGGACGCATGCGATGGAGTTCACTCCGTGATAATGAGACACTGAAATAAAATATCTGGTGTGTAATTTGATTGATGATCTTTGTGAAATGGGAAAAGCTAGAAGTTGAACGGTAGTCAAATCCGTTCCATTTCAATCGGGCGTTCGTTTCCAACAACCGCGACAACCAATCGTGCCTGCCAGCGGCGAACAATTTTTTCCCTAATGCCTTCTTTTGAATATGACTCCCTCGGTTTCCTTTGTGCACGACCTCTGTGAATAGTTTTCATTATTTCTCCCAGCTCTCTAAAGAGATATAACACGTAATATAAGAAGGGATTTTGACTTATGCACATTAATACAATTATTGTAAAGGCTTGGCTGGATAATTTATAGGTTCGCGTGGGCCTTTGAAGTGCGAGAGTATCTAACCCGGCAGGTAATAACCGAGACCGTAATCACTGTTAAACGCTCTCTAAAAGAATTTAACCATCGCACCCCTCCAATTTCAGCCCGATTTAAACTATAGAAATTATTAGAATGTGTCGGACGTAAAGAGGTGAAATACATATAATATTACAGGGCCATTTTAAAAGAGAAAATTATAATTTTCAAACTAATAAACAAATTAATAAATTTACGATAAAATGAGGTTATTGAGGAATCGCTTTATTTTTCTACTGAGCGTTCCAGCGGAACTTCACCGTTTAGTCCGGCCCTTCAGACAAGTAAATCTGGCCAGCGATTTTATAAAGCTAAACTTTAATATTTACAAATTACAATTGAGGCGCTCCGGGTACGAAGGGCGAACTCGACATCGGACAAATTTTTTTTTTTCATTTTCAGATTCTAGACCTTTTGAAGAATACCCCATGTAATTTTTATATTGAGTTTGCCCTTTTTTCCCCTTTAAAATACGTAAAAACCGATATGCGGCAAAGCTCTAACTGCGATATCCGAGCGGGTACGAAGGGCGAACTCGTATCCTAGTCCACTACCCCCACTCCTTTTCCGGAGCCCCACTCCTCTTGGAACAGCTCACCGCCACGAAATAAAAATATATTATACATTTTGTGAATTAATAATCGTAAAAAATATTAGAAAATTTTTAAAAAACCCTTTCCTCTATGATTCTATAAAATCTAAAATCTCGCCACGAAAATTCCAGAGAGTGACTTTTCTGTCGAGTTCGCCCTTAACAGAAAACTTTAAAATGCGAATATCTCGAAACTACGTTTTGTCGAGTTCGCCCTTCGTACCCGGAGCGCCTCAATTATTCATTGATTATAATAGCATTTGTGTATTACTGGTGGTCTATTTCGGTGAATCATTTGTAAAAATCCCACGAGGGTTCGACAGGCGTTGACTGATCGAGATAATTGTGAATAGCGTTTTCGAAAACAAAAATAATAGGTAACAAAAAAAAAAACAATACTCATAAGTCTGTTCTCGAATTGAATCGGTTAAAGAAGACAATCTTATTAGACGAACAATGCGTTTAACAATGCGTTTGCTGGGTGGTCCGAAAAGGGACTAATGGTTTTTCATAGACGTCCGATATACTCCGTCGCTCCGAGACAGACAAACGTTTTTAGATTTATTACTTGCTATCAGAAACCCGTGCGGAGTATTCGAAACAACCGGACAAAATCGGGTTGTTTTATAAAAGACGCTAGAAACTTTATTGTTTATAGAGATCAGAAAACATGCAGTTATTTAGATCAGTTAACAATACCATTGGATTCGAGCTCCTGGAGCCGTGACCGTAAAATTTGAGTTAGTGTCGATCTCGAACAGAATTTATTGAATTATTGTATTACCCTCAACATGAGAAAATTGAATGTCTAAGGTGCCGGCCGTCCGTCGCCAGTTTTATTCGTAACACTTCACAGCCGCTATCTAAATTAATTTCATCAAAAACTCCTTGAACAGAATTTATTGAGGAAAAAATCGATAGTAGGGAAAAATTCGGACTGTTCAGCCTTGTTGTTGCTTAAAATTTTCATGTACCTATCAAATTTTTGTTTCTAGCGTAGGTTTCAGTGGTTGCCACCTGACTTTTGGCCTTGGACTGGGCTTCATGTTAGTCCAAAAGTTTGGCCCAACTGTTCCATAATTCCACGTTTGAGTATAAAAAGTTGACTGATTTATGAACATGTTTGATGGAAAGGTGGGGGGAAGTGGTCAACGCTAAACGGCCGTAGAAAGATAGATAACGGTAGAGCGGAGGATATTGGCAGGAACAAGATGCAATCAACTTTTTACGATGATCGATCAAACTGATTCGTTTCGACGGAAACGCCCTCCAGGCTTAAGACCAATTTTAGATATTTTTAAAATTAAAGTGAAACTTGGTATTAATTTAAAAAAGGAACCTTTTACTTGGTCGGAGTTGACAATGCGAAAGTGATTTTTAAGGACTCGATTGTTCATTTATCTTTTTAATACACATATTATGTTTGATAGGATTTAGTCGGTCGGTGGGATGAGAAGAAGGCATTCCTTGGGCTAATTGCCCCCAACACCTGTGTCCGTGAGCCACCTGGGTTGTGATAAATCACAAGTATTAACAGTTTTCAAAACATCCGCTCTCCTCAGCTCTCGAGTCTCCGGCCCGGCCGGTTCTTTGAGTCCGTTCTATTCAGCCCTCCCACTCGCTCTATCTTCCTCGACGGCCCTTGTTCATCATCCCGCCTTTAATTTAACCCTTGTAAAACGGTTCACACCTGAGTCCTGGGGCCCGAACCGCTCCATTTGCATGGCGGACAAAGGAAACCCCGCACACCTTCGTCCTTTCTTTCCTTTTACCAAAATGAATTACAATAAGATTAACTCACTCGAACGAATTTGAAAGTGCCGCCAGACCCGTGCCCTCGTCATTCCTAAGTTACATCACATTCGTTTCCTTTGCTAATTCCATTCCTCAACTTCAAAATTCCAGATAGGAGTCTACTGATGCTCTAGAAAACCCTTTCAGATTCTAGGGCATTGCAATAACTTCTTTTGATAAAGTTGAAAACTTCCTAAGGTATCTTTGATTTCCTTTATATGACCGCAGCCATCCGTTTGGAGACTGTTTATTCATTGAGGCGCTCCGAAGACGAAGGGCGAACTCGACAAAACGTAGTTCGAGATATTCGCATTTTAAAGTTTTCGTTAAGGGCGAACTCGACAGAAAAGTCACTCTCTGGAATTTCGTTGCGAGATTTTAGAATCATCATAGAATCATAGAGAAAGGGTTTTTTTTTTAAAATCACCAAATCTCGAAAGAAAAAAAAAATTAAATAAAAAAGGTTGAGAGTAGAGCTTTGCCGCATATCGGTTTTACGTATTTTAAAGGGGAAAAAAGGGGAAACTCATATAAAAATTACATGGTGTATTCTTCAAAAGGTCTAGAATCTGAAAATGAAAAAAAAAAAATTTGTCCGATGTCGAGTTCGCCCTTCGTTTCGGAGCGCCTCAATTCTACCTCGTTAAATTGCTAATATCCGGACCAAACCAAAAATGTAGATCTTCGGTACCCAAAAGGGTATATAAATAAAATTATATGACCGTTTTTTTTTTTTTACGATGGGTCATTTTGTAAGAAATGCTCAGCATTCCGGAATGATGACTACAGAAATTTTAAACCATCTTTCACACGTTTCTTTACAAATTAAGGAATTAAAAACTTGCCCTTTCGGATTTGTTACAGTTTTTTTCTGATGATTATGTCGATTTTTTATTATGCCAATAAAAAACGTTAAAACTTAAAAAAAAAATTTATGAACTTCATTGCGATTACATCCTTGTTTCACAACTTTTTTTAGATTTCATGAGTTTCCTTTAAAAATCATGGGAAAGGAAATAATCTTTGACTAAGGCTCACGCGGGGCAGGCATGATTCGAGCGGCGGCATACTGTCTACGAGCCCTCCTCTCCATAAGCATCGCTTGTTCCATACTTAACTGGTTTTAGCTTCAACAACCTCCGTTACCATCTAATCTGTTCACATATATTTTTTAAACAAAATTTATAGGTAATAAAAAAATCAATATTACATAATACATGTTGGTCATTAAATTTTTATCATCGTTGACTTAAAGATATTGTAAAAAAATCATCCACATTATTATTACTTATTAGTATGTACATAATTATGGTGAGCTTACAAAAATTTTTTTAAATCTTAAATTAGAAAGTTGAAATAAAGTTGGTATAAAAAAAATATTATCGGAATCGATATTGATCTGTCGATATCCAAGTGTTTTGATGACTAATGAGGAGCGGCTTCCTTATTACGCCAACGAATTCCGAGATATTCATAAGGAGAGAGATTAATATTCAAAAAAACATTTTTTTTAATTATTAATGCTTCCTCGCCCGGAGCGCCTGAAGGGACGTGGGGTCTTTCTTTTGTTGTAAACCTAAGATGACACTTAAAAGGGAGAATATGACATGTAATTACCGGGATGAAATATCGGTGAGGTCCGAGGATACGCCTCGACAATTATTACAGTCGGATTCTCCCTTTGGTCAGTTCAAAACCCCGCGATGAGAGTAGTCATTCATAGAAGAAAAAAAAATTTAAGGAAGTTAATTCTATTTCTAAGGTGTAACTTGTAAAATTAAGGTAAATATGTTTAATTTAAAATTTTTTTTAATTTTATAGGGTAGAAAAAAGCAGAGTTTTCCCATTTGAGAGGGGTGAGACGAAGCGGGTGTTATAGTGGGCTACAGAAGGGAGAGGAAGGAGGGAATTTTTCTTGGCGGTGGATCTTCGCTTATGCATTGATTTAATCAAAATTAAACTGAACACATTTTGTGTCTCACGGCTCTATTATCTTAAAATGTACATCAATCTTTCGGGTCTATAAATATAATTATACAAGGTTAGAGGCCGACAAAAGGGGCTCGAGCCTGGGGATGAAACAACCCTCACCTTTGAGATAACGCCGCTATTTGTCCCTGCGCCTTTCTTTTTTTGTACAATTTATCTCCTTTCGGACGTGTTTCTCTTCTTTTGACTTCTTTCTTTTTTATCTTTCTCTACCCTCAAATCATTTCTCGGATTCTTCCAATTTTACACTGCATTAAAGATCAATGATTCTTAGTTAGGGGAGGGTGTTGCGAGGGAGTTTCAAATTCGATCCAGGCCTAATTTCACATTAGGTTTTTGTGAGAATCTTCAAATAATTAATGTTATGTTTTATTTTTGACGTAAAATTATGTTTTTTTTCCTTATTGCAAAATAAAATTGAATACGTTGCTATGATTATAGAATGATTTTGAAATCACAAAAAAAGTCGAACGTTTTGAAAAGTAAAGGAGGTACGTTCTATGTATCGATTTCAATCTTCGAATGGAAAAAAAAATCCTATTCCTGTCCATTTTACGGTCCGATTAAAAGGTTCCCGCTCCGTGGAATTGGTAAAAAGAAAGATTTCGTGAAAGCCTTCTGACGAAATTGTGAGGTAGTCACGACCCTTTAGGAATATTCGCCATTACCCCCGCGCCCCGCGGCCAAGCCCAAGCCGTGAGAGAGACAATGGAATATGGAGCGGAGCGCGGTGGGATGAATCTTACTTTTCAATTTGTGTATAATGATAGAGAGGAGATGGAAATGAGAGGGTTCAGAGTCATCTAAGATCTAACCGAGTTGCCGCAGTCCTCGAGACGATACGCCGCGCCGCCCTTCTCCTTCTTGATAATAGTTACATTACACTTTAGACACCTTTCGACGAAAAAACAGTTCCATTATATTAATGTATTTTTCGTCGACCGTTCCCCGGAACTCTCCACCGCAAGCTATTTTCTCACGCTAAACGACCGCAGACAGGGAAACTTTTCAATTCTATTTATTATGACTCCTATTTTCATAATACGTATTACCTCAATTCAACCAGTAAAATCACTTTCAAACAGCTGAACGCTGAGGAATTTCTATTATTTTGTCTCCTGCTTGTCCCAATTTTTCAGGAAAATGCCAATGGGCTCTGCAGGCATGTTTACAAAACGTTCATTAAACAGCCGGCTATTTTTATAACTCTTTTCCGTCTAAATGCTGAGCGGAGGAAATAAAATATTAGTCACGAATAATAGTCAATAATATTGATGAAGGACGTGGGGCGATTATCCAGCGAGTGATCGATTACGTTCGACTTTAGGTGTTGGCAATTCCTTTGGATGGACTTCCGGAGGTAAATCATCCGATGGTTTTTTGAGTTTAGAAAATTAGTCAGAAACACGTTTTTTTCTTAGTTTAAACGGCCCTTTTTCCTGCCTATCCACCTGGCATAGAGACTAGAAACGTTTATTTTTGGGGCAACATCAATATTAATTTTATTCACACGTGCTAAACTTTAAATGAGTGCCTAGAATGAAATTCTTACACAACATGCATATTATGTATTTCGAGATGGATTTTTTTTTCAAAATATGGAAAATGGGAAGCAAATTGCATCTCTATAGCTGGATTACCTAAAAAACCGAAATACTACCAAAAGTTCTGTAAAAATGGGATTTCCTTGAGAAAAAATTTGTTTGATGAAAAATCCTAAGAATCCTGTAAAAATAAGATTTTTTTGTCTAAAATCGAGGAAAACTCCTCAAAAATCCTATAAAATTGTGGTTTCTCTGTATAAAAAAAATACAGGATAACAGGAAAACTCCCAAAAGCCCTGTCAAACTGGTGAAAACACCGACTCGTCAAAAAATACTTTTAAGTGGGGAATGTCTCGTTTTTTAAGGCGTAAAAACGCTTTTCATTTCGGGTTTCATTTTAACCGAGCTTTACCGGGGACAGGGCATGGCTTGGCGGACCTCCTGCTTAGGACAGTTTTTTTTTTCTTTTTTCTTGTGATACCCTCCACGTCGGGTTTTTGGTGAACGGTCTTCCAGACCCCGGAGGGTAAAATCGAATATTGATCTTTACCGATCTCAACTTTGTCTGTGGTTCCGCCGGCCGGCCGTAGCATTTTTTTCAGGAACACTTTACAGCCACAGTTTTCATCCGATTTTCACCAAATTTTCACACTTTCTTTAGACGGTGAAGAAGAAATTTTTGAATTTCGAAAAATGGAGGAGATATGTCTGTTTGAAATTTTAAAAAATTCGCTGCGGCCGAACCGTTGGTCCGATGTTCACCAAATTTACACCAATTAATCCTTATATTTTTTAAGAATTTTTGGTGTAAGAAAATTGCCACTTTTTAATTATTATTTTTTTTTAGTAGGGAGAAATTTCATACTTCTACCCATTACGAGAGGCACATCCCTAGGCCAAAGAGCCCATTATTTCTACCTTGACGCTTTAAAAATTTTTCGAAAAAAAGAACTTAAAAATTTTTTCAGAAAAAAAGCGCTTTAAAAAAGAAAACCCGAAAAAATTTTCAAAAAAAAACTCGGAAAATTTTCAAAAAAAAAACAAACCCCCCCCTTATACTTCCCCTCCCTTCGTTATACTTTCTTCTTATACCCTCTGTTATACTTCCCCTCCTATACTTCCCCCTCCGTTTTACGTCCCCTCCGTTATACTTCCCCCTCCTATATTGTTCTTCTCTTTAAGGAAGTTTTCGTTGGAAGCTCTTCAAACCAGTACTTTTCTTGTAATTTGTTTGGTTTCGTCTGTTTTAAATAATAATATAGGTTATAAAAAAAATGGAGTGTTTCTTTTGATATTTTTTTTATCGTTCAAAACCAGGTCCGAAAGCGGGTTCTCAAGTTTATTGGAAAATTAGTTTCAAGTCAGTTTTGTTGCTCAGACACCTGTCCCGAGGTGTTAGGGAGCGGTACATGTAAATTAGCCGGAGCCATCCATAAAGCAAATTGGCTGTAATGGAGCCAAATTGAAGGCTTGCGGCTTAGGATCAACAGAGACCGACAGCTTTTTTTAATGAACCTACCAAATATTAGGTAATAAGAACTTTTCGTCCCCTCTTTTCCTTCTCAAGTTTATTACAAGAACAGCGTTTTTAGAAAACGGGCCTTAGGACCCCCGTGGGGTCAAAACGACCCGGTGATTCTTCGCGATATTTTTAAAAAATGTTAGTTCGGGCGTCCGGAACGGAAAGGTTTTTCGTGCCTACTCTTCTCCGGTCAATTTCATCAGTCATCACTCTTGGCGGTTAAAAACTGCGAAATCCGTTTTCGTGTTCGGTGGGTTTTGGACGGTATCTTCATTTTTATTGCCTCAGCGTGATAGTCGCCTTAATCAAGATAAACTTAGTTAAACTGGTTTTAAATAGATAAGGAAGCCCGTAAATTCATCAAACGAAACAGATCGAATTAAGAGCTACTTCGTTCCAAATAAAAAGGTGTTCCTCAACTGACTTTTTCACACCTAATTATTCGGGCATTGTTACTTTTTCTAATTGTGTACTTTTTCTAAGCATTTTGAAAGAATACGTCATTAAGATTTTTATTTCTTTCCGTCTACTCTTTAACTATCGGACCGATTCTCAGGTGAGACATTTTAGACACTAATTTGGTTACAAAAACCTTTCCATACTTTTAAGCCCCTTTCAATTTCTCCCCATTATTTAATTTTAGAAGAAAAAAATTAAACGAACAACTCCTTGGGCCTTAAAAAAGAGAACTACACAATAAATGATCTTGTTGTCCTTGGCCGTGTGTTTCAGATAATTTAAATATTATATTCCGAACGTTTGCAACGTTAATTTGATATCAATTTTATCGTGTTCGGTGTCGCGGCTAATTAGAAAAACAAATAAGCTACTTTAAGTGTACACAGGATCTCAAGTTTATATTAAACGGAAATTAGCATAGAATATCCATCAACATGAACTTAAGGTCACAACTATTGAAGCAAGCGTTATTATGGTAATCAAACCTTGTTGTAGATGCCTTTTTTCAATCGTTAATTAATCTAAACTCAATTAATTTTTGGATAATAGATCGCCAGTTTGATAAGTGCTTATCAACGAAAAGCGAGATCGAATAATCCGACCGGGCCCAGCTATAAAAATCCTTTTTTTCGGCAGAACGGCCGAGCAAGGCGGTGATGGTCCGGCCTTCTCTGCCAGGGGTGTTTCGGCGACTGCTCATCCCCTGGCAGATGGTTGCCAAAATTCGGCTTAGTTCGGAATAATTTAGCTTCTTTCTGTTTTCTCCTTTATACTTTCCCTCCCTACTACATCCCCTTCCTTTATACTTTCGTTCCCTTATACTTCCCCCTCCATTATACTTCCCCCATGTTATACTTCCCCTATATACTTCCCCTCCGTTATACTTCCTACTCCGTTATACTTCCCCCTCCGTTATACTTCCCCTCCCATATACTTCCCACTCCGTTGTACTTCTCCTCCCATATACTTCCCACTACGTTTTACGTCCCCTCCGTTATACTTCCCCCTCCTATATAGATACTTCTCTTTAAGGAAGTTTTCGTTGGAAGCTCTTCAAACCAGTACTTTTTTTCGGCAGAACGGCCGAGCATTGGTGATGGTCCTGCCTTCTCTTGCCAGGGGTGTTTCGGCGACTGCTCATCCCCTGGCAGATGGTTGCCAAAATTCGGCTTAGTTGGACTAATTTAGCTTCTTTCTGTTTTTCAATATTCGCACGTGGATATAAGCAATAAATTATTTCTAATATTATTTTTTAAGTCTCCGTGAAATTGAAATGTTAAGGGAAAAAATGTCAAAAGAGGAAAAGGTCAATCGAGAGTGAAAGTGTGATGATAAGTCGATGAGCTACGTATTATGAACGTAAAACGCTCGTTACATATTGTCTCGGCCAACACGTCGGACGTGACGACAAAATGTCACCTTTTGCGCCCAATATCCGACCTCAAATCGGAGAAAGCCGATTTTATTGGTCACATGATTTGCATTTTAAATTTATTTCGGCGTGAGAAGAAAAGAAAAAATAACATGATAACTTAAGTTTTGATTATACTATCGAACCTAGGGGTGAAATATTTTAACTATTTTTATACTAAAGCGTTAAATAATAATTAAAATAAATGTCTTGTTAGTTGTTATCGTGTCGCGGGTGTTGAGAAAAAACAAACATCCTCGGTAGCGTGTTGTTAGTCAAATGCTCAACTTATCGATTAGTTTTTAAAGGCTTTTAGCGATATCGTGGCTCGCGAAGTTTACTCTGCAGGTGTGTCCCTTTTCATCACGAAGGTTCAAGTTTTAGCCATCAAGAAAAGTCAGTAGCTTCTGCATAGATTTTTTAAAAATCTAGCAGAGTTCTGAGGACTGAAAAAACGTACACGTTCCGTTGGCTGAATTTGAGAATAATGGTTCTTTATATTGGAACACCTAACTCGCTCTTCTTTTGTGTACTTTTGAGTTTAATTGTTCAAGGCGCCTTTTTAGATTTTCGCTCCAACTACACACCGCACACGTAGAAAACCTTTGTTCACTTCTCGTGACCATACCTCACGTTTTGATGAAAAATATCATCATGTTCTTTTTGTTAAAGATACCATTATAGACATCAATATTTGAGAAGCTTCAGTGTTACAATCCCACAAACCTGTTCAAAAACGTAGTTTAATCACGGTCGGTAGAACTGAAGAAAATCTGAAGCTAGAAATCGTCGTTCCTGCTATATGGTAACATTAAAGGGAAGATTGGAGGAGTCGTGAGATGGAAGGCGGCCGTTGTCTCGATCATACCGACTCTCATTAGAGCTCGCGGCTGGTTAAGAGCTCGCATTAAAGCATATCAGTGGCTATTAGCTTTGGAGCAACAAGATTCGATTCTCCACTTTACCGTTTAGCTCAAACATGATAGGGTTTAATGACTTCGGTGCACCTGTTACCTTTTTTTTAGTGTTGAAAGGGTTGTTTCTGAATGATTTTCTTCACCCGGAGGGGCCTCAGAAAGCGGAAGGAGGCTATCAGTCGGGTTTGTGACGGTCGCCTTCCAATGGCCCGAAGATCCGCAACGCGTGGGAATTTCAACATTATTAATTAGAACACATTGAAACCTTTTTATTTTTTAGATAACTTTGACCCTCACGGATTTACTCATTTTCAACAAACTGTTAACGGTTGATTAGTTAAACAATTGCGACGGATTTTATCTAGATTCGGTGGAGCAAATCGGCGAAAGCTGTCTCTTCAAAGGCAGGTATGTTTCCTTTAACCTGTACCGCACCCCATCTTTCCCTTTTCGGTTCGACCGCAATTTGTATATTTTACTGATTTATAGCCATACATAGAACTCCCGCGTGGGAAGGTAACACCTCCAGAAAATAAACTATTTTTCGGATCCAAATATTAGCTGGAAATTAATATTCATTTCCGTTTCTGACATTTCATATTTTAGATGTTATTCACACTTAATGATGATGCTCAAAAATTCATCTATTCTTCCTGATTTATCAGAAGTTTCTTAGAAATGCAGTGAAATGATAATTACAATTAAATACTAAACAACACCACGTCAACAAAATAGTAATTTCCCTCGATTTTCGACGGCGAGAAACAATTTTATTGAGTTTCTCTTATGGACGGAAAACACCATTTACATTGAATTTTTGGGGTCAAGAAACAACGATTTTGATGAGTTCTTATAGGGCATGTCCAAGCCTACATTTCTGCTCAACTTTTCGGTCGATGGAAACCGTTTGGCAGGGCTGTATGGTGCTTTATGACCGAAAAACCCTTTTGACTTCCTTACAGAAGTTATTGTGATACCCTCCACGTCGGGTTTTTGGGGAAGGGTCTTCCAGACCATGGAGGGTCAATTCGAATATTGATCTTTACCGATCTCAACTTTGTTGTGGCTCCGGCCGCCGTCCGGCCATAGCATTTTTTTCCGGAACATACTTTACGGCCATAGTTTTCATCCGATTTTCACCTTTTCACACTAATTTCTTTAGCCGGTGAAGAAGTATGTAACGAGGGCGATTTTTGAATTTCGATAAAATGGCGGAGATATGTCTGTTTAAATTTTAAAAAATTCGCTGCGGCCGAACCGTTGCGTTGGTCGATTTTCACCAATTACTCCTTATATTTTTTAAGAATTTTTGGTGTAAAAAAATTGCCACTTTTTAATAATTATTTTTTTAGTAGGAGAAATTTCATACTTCTACCCATTACGAGAGGCACATCCGTAGGCCAAAGAGCCCATTATTTCTACCTTGACACTTAAAAATTTTCGAAAAAAAAGAACTTAAAATTTTTCAGAAAAAAAAAACGCAAATTTAAAAAGAAAACCCGAAAAATTTTCGAAAAAAAAACTCGGAAAATTTTTCGAAAAAAAAAAACTCGAAAATTTTTCGAAAAAAAAAAAAAAAAAAAAAAAAAAAAAATTTTTCGAAAAAAAAAAATTAAAAATTTTTGCTTCCCCTCCGTTATACTTCCCCCTCCTATATTGTTACTTCTCTTTAAGGAAGTTTTCGTTGGAAGCTCTTCAAACCAGTATTTTCTGGGAGTCATAGAACCATCGAATTTTTTGGGTTTTAAGGCGTTGTTTTATGTCGTTGCCAAGAAACTACCATTTTATTGGATCGGCCGCTTCTATCGATTTTTGGGCAAACGAAAACCCTCTTCGCCAATTTCAAACAGTTTTCCTCAATTTTCCCGGGCGTTTTTTTAAAGATTTTTTGGTCAAAAACAGCCGTTTTACGATATGGGAAGAATAAATTTTTTCTTTAATTGAGCCTTTTTCCCCAGGACCCCGATTCTCTCAAGTTGAACAGATAGCGGCAGTGATGTGTGCCCTGGAAAAAAAAAAGGCGATTTACAGGAAATCCAAGGGTAAAATAATCTTTGTGTTAAAATAAAACAGGTGGGAACTGTTGGATCTACTCTAGGTTACGCAGTGTGACATCAGTTGAGGCCTTTTCTGGCGTGGTAATTTTTCAAATCAAAATAACACAATAAGCCTTTTAAAATCCCTCTGTTTTCCGTCGGGTGGGACTGGAAAAAAAAAATGTAGAGTAGGGTGGGATTCGCCCGGTATAAAGGGAAAACCGCTTTTGTTTTCGAGCCCGATGTATAGCGTTTATAAAATGTATTAGCCCTTCTAGTAATGGCCTGTTGACAGGCCTCCCTTTTTTTCTCTCTCATTCTTTTTCCTTTCTTTTTTTTTTTCCTCCCGACCGTAAATGTATAGCGGGCGTTTCTCGAATACAGATTTGTTTGTTACATTGTTATCCACCTCCCCCGTCGCTTTTTATTCCTCGATCACCGCCCTAAATGAACCCTTTGAACTGCCCAATATCATTTGAGTTTCATTAATATTTTATTTCCATCCTCTTTTGTGAATCATTGTGAAGAGGGGAAAAACGTTTAAAAGTGAAAAATGGGAGGAAATAAATTATTGAGGTGTGAATAAAGAATTATGTACTTTTACCGCTTTCATCAAAATGCTGAAATCATAGGATCTCCCTTTAAAAGCTTTCCATAAAATATTCAGGATTATTAAGTACTTAACATCTAATTTTATAGAACGCCTCAAAGTAGTTGTGAAACTTCCCACCAGGACCGCAAACGGTCGGTTTAAATAAAAAGCCAACCTTTTATAATTACTTCCCGAATGCATTCACCTAGAGTCTAAAATTACATTTAAAGTGAGCAGTTAAAGTGTGATGTAATGTTTATAACTTTTCACACCACGTTTGCAACCTTGTAAATAAAGATCAACTACCACGGTTATGTATGTAAAATTCAATTTTAGTGGACGGGAGGGCATAAAAGCTTCGAAAAAAACATATCAAAGCTAATTAGCCTTCAGGGCAAACACGACACGATAGATGAGATCTTCAACAACAATAATTGAAACTGTCGGCGAAATAATTTCATGAAAGCACGTGTGCAGTTATTGACGTTTTCGAGGCGATTTCGAACAAAAAATATTGTTGAATTAGAATAGTCAAACTATATCAAAATTATAATAAATGTTTCTTTAACTGAATTCTTTATATTTCCCTTTCTAAAATATCAGTGAACTGAAAATTTATGAGTTTAAAAAAAATTGAAAATTTGAATTTGAAGAGTTTTTGAGAGTTAAAAGAATATTTTGACTTATATCCTGCCGAAGGTTTCGGTCTTAAGCAGACTCAACTCCTTGCAGAGATTCTCGCCGCTCCGGAAAAACTGAGAAAGCGTTCTTGAACGTTCGACAAATCGAAGTCGACGACTTCACTGTCGTCATCGACGGTTTCCGACCGATGGTACGAGTGCCTTAAAAGCTGCAGCAGTTTTGGCCCTCATTGAAAAAGGATATATCTGATTTTGGCTGCCTATTGACCGGTCGACCTGAAATTCGGTGCACATATTCTCAGATTATGAGTAAATGCTGAAAATTTCAAGTCGATTGGTCAACAGTAGCCGAGATATGAAACTTTGAAAAAACGGTTTTTCCGTGAGTTCTTCTTTTCCTCCTTATTCAGCTAGCCAAGGCCCCTCTTGTGCACAGATTGACTGGAAATTTGGCACAAAGCTTCCTTTAAAAAGCCAGTGATTGAGCCCAATTTGAAGTTGGTGGGCCCACAGTCGACGAAGTTGACCAAGCGGAATGAACCGACCAAGTCGACCCAGTCGACGAATCCGCCAAATCGACCCAACCGATTGACCGACCAGGCCGACCCAACAGACGAAACCAGCAAAACCGACCAAATCAACCAAACCCACTAGCAGTCCAAACCACCCCGCACAACTATGCACTCACTTCAATAACAAAAAGCAAAGATCCTTTTACAAAAAAAAACACAGCCCTACTGAAACAAAACCTGCCTCGTTCATTTGATAACACAAGGGTTATTTTCAGTCCTCACGAGGATCCGTTCGTTTGATGAAACTAAGGGGTTAATTTTTTCCTCTCGCGAGGATGAGAACATGTTAATTAATCCTCTTTCGAAAGATTTACAATCGAAACGGGTAAAAACAAGGATACACAAGTTCCCTTGATTCATTATAATTTTTATGAAAATACATTTGCCCTTTAAAATTTTAATATCTTTGAACTGGTCAAACAAATTTAAGAAATTTTGGATTATTACAGAAAAACAATTTTTTTTTCTCGTTTTCTGAACTGAACTCAGCTGCCCACTTATGATTTTAGCTGTTCCTCGTAAAAAAAGATTTTATTACACACCCATTTGCGATGTGTGCCAAAAAATAAAAAATAATGGATAAAAAACCCTTGAAATTGAGATGATAAAAAATAAAATAAACTGGGGATAAAGAATATAGTCAGGTTTAAATTTTTTTCACCTATTTATTTAAATTTTTTTCACGATTCAATCGCCATCTAAGGAACTTTTTTTTAACAAACATAAATTACATATATACAATAAAAATTAAATATGAAACTATTCAATAACTATACAAAAAAAAAATCAATAATTTTCTTGCACTTAATATTATCACATTGAACATTCTTTAAAGAAATTGTTTTTAAACCAACCACAACATATGAGTTCAAAAATTCGATTTTATAAATATTTAGAATTATGAGTGGTGGGAGTAGGTAGTATAAAGTACAGCAGGGCTACAGGGTTTACACTATTTTTAGACCGCCTAGGTTTTACAACACAATATCACAAAATGATAGCCGCTTTGAGATTTTTATTATAAAAAAAATAGGAAGGAGCCGCAAAGGCATTTGGTGGTACGGTAGAGGTACATATTATGGCTTAAATGAACAAAAATAAAATATTTAAGAAATAAATAGTTAACAATATAAGATTGGAAAGGAAACTAAACCGCATTTTAAAAGTTTTAAAAAGTAGATTTTAAAACTGAGAGAAATTAAAAATTAATTTGTACAACAGATTTTAAATAGGATACGAAGGTCAGACGGCAGTCAATGTCGGTCCGATTCTGAAGGAGTACGAGTAGTAAGAGGGCGGCTGTGGATTGTGCGGCGGGGGCGGTATGTAATAAAGAGGCCTTACCGTAGCCGGAGGAGGCGGCGGTGGCGGAGGTGGAAGAAGAGCGTTTTTCGTTTTCTTCGGCTCGGGCGATATGAGGGATTCGATGTCGAAGGGACGCTTCGGTCTCGGAGCGGGCTCCGAAGGAGTTTGCGGTGGACTCGGAGGAGCGACCGGAAGCGGCGGCTGCGGAGGCGGCGGTGGATTCACGACGAATCTATTGAGGCTCGCCAACGCCGCGAGTTCGTTCTCAAGTCTGTCTTTATCCGATTTTAAAAGTTTGAACCTTTTTCGCCTTCTGAGGAGGGAGCCGTTTTCGAACATGTCCAACGCGGCGGGATGTAGCGTCCAGTATGCGCCTTTTCCAGGTCGGTCCGGCCTTCGAGGTATTTTAACAAAACAATCGTTGAACGAGAGATTGTGTCGGAGAGAATTCTGCCAGCGTTGAGTGTTCCTTCTGTAATA
Source organism: Orius insidiosus (assembly GCA_014119065.1). NCBI lineage: Eukaryota > Metazoa > Arthropoda > Insecta > Hemiptera > Anthocoridae > Orius > Orius insidiosus. The sequence goes on from JACGAQ010003694.1 coordinate 20,140, forward strand.
CGGAAACCGTTCACTTATAAACCTGTAGATGTCCGCCAAAGGAAGCATTTTATCCGGTGAACTCCAGATGGCCATAGCGGTTAACGAGATGTACGAATATGGCGGCTTTTGATCGCCGTAAGATTCTCGGCACGGCCGAGGCATCCTTCCCGAATGGACAAGAAATCTAAACTGAACTTTCAAAGACCACGAAGCGATAGTCGGTTCTGAAGAGGAGAAGGGGACCGAAAAGGGAGAGCGACACCTCTCCTCTATTCCCCTTCTTCCGAGGTGTTCCCGTCCACGCCCATCCGAACGTCCATTGGCCCTCGCTTTTACCTCCCTCTCGCCCACTTCTTTCACTCCTTCTCCCTTCGAAAAATCACCATCTTTTAACTCTTTTTAAACATTTTATTATTCTCTATTCCCCTCAATTGACAATTCTCATCCGTCGTCCTTCGCCTACTCGGAAAAGCGCATCAAAATCATGAGAATGTAAAACGTTTTTTTTCTTCGATTTTACTTGAATCATTTTCAAAACAGACAAAGATTATTTTCATTTCTACAGACTCCTAAACTGCCGGACCTGATCTCTGGGGAACGAAAACAGAAAAGTTTTTAGCTACCCATTAAATATTCTCGTTAGGGATTCTAAAACTTATGTAAACTTCAAAAGAGGTAACCTACATGCACACGTGTGTTCAACTTAGCCTGTATAAGAGGATAATGCTTTTTCTGGTAAGAATAACTCAAATAAGCTTTTAAAAATCATCATCTAAGGTAAGTTGCTCTACAGCCCGGCAAAAACTTCTTTCCCCGAAGAGGTTGGGTGGGGAGAGGGTCTAAGGTCGTCCAATACCTACCTAGGTGGTGAGAATCAAACCAATTAGGATGAAGAAAGCTCTACATAGATACTGATTATAAAAGGAGAGAAGTAGATTTAAATTGCGGCTGGGTTTCAGGAAAAAAACATTGAGGGCCCTAAGACTAATTCAAGATCGACAGAGACCACTTGTCCACCTACGTGGTCTAGAAGAATATTCATTTCAAAAACCGGATCTCGAGAGTTAACACAATAACTTCCTTTTGAGGTAGGAAAAAGGTCGACCGTGTACTAAAGACTTTTGATCAGCCGATAGTTTAATTATACTTTTATAATAAAAATTAATATTAGGGCATACCTATGCAAATGACCACGATGAAAGGGTGTGAAATTGGCTGATAATTAAGTTTAATAGGTATTCCCTTTCCTTGAAACAAATTACACATCAAAAATTACGTGTTGATAAACTTTTAGACAAATTTTTTTTCCGTTTTAATCGGTCTCTTCTAACTTGGCAAAAACTTCCTTAAAAAATTCTTCTCTTAAATCCCTAAAAAACCGTCAGGTCCAGACCTGACTAAAATTGGTCTGTGAGACGGCGGACGGTCGGCTGGTGCTACAGACAGAATCTTACCACGTTTTTAATTTGAACTTCTTGTACAATCGATGATCGATTTTTGTTCAAGACGGAGTCTCCCACTTTATTCAAGGTCCAGAGCTTTACCCGCGATCTACCGGAATCGATGAGAGTTTCACTTACAAAAAAAATCCCTGAAAATTATAATTATTATAATTTTTCAAACATTTCGATTTTTAAAAATATCAACAAAAATAGCTTGGGATTTTCTGAGGACTGTTGCCATGATTTATTCATTTCAATCTTCATTGTTCTAGCAAAATGACCTATGATCTTTTTATTTGATTCTTCCCGAGGAAAAATTAGTGGTCTGGAGTGGCCCTGATGGGAACTTCTTCCTCAAAGAATTGCTATAAATAATTGACGAAAGTGCTTGCCCTGCCAGCTTACACGGAACTCTCGCTATCATCAAAAATATTTCGTCGTTGAAGATGCCACATGTGCTATCTGCCTTTTGACTACTTTTCAGAAGTCACATGTTTCATTTTGGCAGTTCAATTGCTTCTGATGAGTCTTTTTTACAAAACTAAGTTAACTGGTAGATTTCGCTTCATATTCAATAAAAATCTCATTTTGCCCAAAATGCGAGTTAGCACATGCGCATCTTCAACTCAATTTTTCAAGTTAATTGTTAAACATTTTTAGCACCAAGGGGAAAACAATGTAAGTCCAAGCCCAGCCAGTCTACAGCAAACAGACCTACATATACAGGGTGTCCGGAAACACATGGCGTACGTCTTTGAGAGCGTTAAAAAGTGGTTTTATGAAACAAGTTAAATGTAAACCCCCCCCCCCCCTAATTTAAATCAAAGTATTTGATGGTATAGTTTTAAATGCGTTTGGATATACAGGGTGACCCCAACAGAACCTTTTTTATTTCATATTCGTAATCTACGCAAAATTTCAAGTTGATTAGACTGACAACTTTAAAAATGTCAAATTTTAGCGTTTTTTGCGCTAAAATCGACCTAAGAGACTCATTTTTTTTATTCCACTTATTTTTGTCCAAAGATTCCAACTGTCACCAGATTTCGTCGCTAACTAACGGCCTTTTTTTTAAGTTAGAGCCCAAATTTTTAGTTCAGAAATAAAATTAGGGGTTGTTGAAAGGAATTTTTCTTTCGGACCACAAATTTTAAAAGAGTTACAGCTTCTTTTGTGTTTGTGCATCCAAAATTAAAATTCCGTTTAAAAATCGCTAATTTTCATTTCTGAAGTAAGAAATTTGGGTTCTAACTTGAAAAAAGGCCGTTAGCGACGGATGCAGAATGTGAAGATGCTTGAATTTGTGACAGTTGGAATCTTCGGGCAAAAATAAGTGGAATAAAAAAATTAGTCTCATAGGTCAATTTTAACGGATTTTGGTGCAAAAAAACGCTAAAATTTGACATTTTTTAAAGTTGTCGAAAATGGTCATAAAAATCAAATCTACTTGAAATTTGCGTAGATTACGAATCTGAAATAAAAAATAGGGGTTCTCCTTTGAAATAACGAAGTTAGGTTCTGTTGGGCCCACCCTATATATCCAAACGCATTTTAAACTACACCATCAAATTCTTTGATTTAAATTAAGGGGGTTTACATTTAACTTTTTTTCATAAAACCACTTTTTAACGCTCTCCCAGATGCCATGTGTTTCCAGACACCATGTATACAAACATAATGAATTTTCTTTATACTTACACAAGGAGTATTAGGTAATTATCGGAAAAATAGACTGCCGTCAAAATTTTTAACAGATAGATTACTATTTTTGAAAATTTTAAAGAAAGTTCGTTTTCAGGATAACTTCAAAAGAAAGATTCTGTAAAAGTCAAAATTGGATGAAAATTTAAAGCGGCTGCGAAGTGTTTTAGAAAAAATGACGACTAGCACAACAGAAAATCTCATTCTCAGCAAAAGTAGGTATTTTCTCAGTAAAAAAAATTTCCTCTTGGTAAGGAGGTTTCATCTTGACCCTTCATGATCATCCCACTTCCAAAAACAATTGAGGGTACCACAGAAACTCCATTTTGAGAAAGTTACAATGAAATAAAAAAAAACTGTTTTTTTTTTCTTTTCAATATATTTGTAACACTTTTTTTCCTCGAAGGTTCATAAAAAATAGAAAACAAAATCAAATATTGGTAACTTATCATTTAAGGAGTTTCAGTCTTACAGGAAAATTTTCACAGTCTTGTTAAATAATTATGATTATTTCCATTACAAAATTAAAGTATCTTCAATACTATTTTATGAACCCTTGTCATACTTTGTTTCATTATAATAATATTGATATAAAAATGCCTATATGCAACTGAAAAAGCGTATTTTAAATTAGGAAGCTTCGTTCAGAGAAAGTATTGCATGCAGGTAAATAATTAATCAAAATGGTTTTTCTCTCCTTTAAAAATTGAATTTTCTTTTAACATAATGGCTGATTTAGAACCAGTCTAAAATTTAATAAAATAGACAGATAACTCCAGAAACTGTATACAATAGAATAGGCAAACAATTAAAACAAGATAATAACATAATAAATTCCTTTAAGAATAAGAAAAAATAATTTAACTTTTTAGAAGAGGAGAAAATCTCCACCCAATTGATAGAATTATTTTAGTTTGTTTTTTAGTAAATTGAAATATTTCAGGCATCATCAAATTGTCCAGGAACAGGGGGCGGAAAACAATTATTAATCGCCTTTCTTCTCGCCATTTTCACTTCTTTCGATTCGCGGGAACTCGCTGCAGGACGAAGAAATTCTTACTAAACTTGATTTCTGGAGGGCACTGCGCGATGTAAGCTCCTAAAGAATCGTCAGAATCATAACAATCAGAGTGGAAGCTTACTGAAATAAAAAAATTCAAAGAGAAGGAAAACCAATATATTATTACATTCACAAGGAACATATCATCAGCACTTAGGTCATCCCATATCTCTTTTTCTTCTTCTTCTTCCCCTTTAACACTTCCAACTCCATCATTCTCTCCATCATTTCAAACTCTTCTTCAGACCTAAAAACAATATAGAAAATCAGATACCAAACAATTCAGAAGATACACTTAACACTTTCAACGCGGCAGCCATATTGCCGTTCCTCTTCAGTCGACGGATAGTTTATTAAATAACTTATTGTACTGACGGAAAGTTTTTTATTAATAATTCAACTCCTTATGTATGTTTAGTCAAGGGAAAAATAGTTAAAAAAATATTTGGGTTATTTACTGGAGAAATCACTATGACGGGTATACCCGTCAGCCGTCCACGCGAACGAATTTTTTGGCGGGTTGCCTAGTCAGCCCCTGCCGTCTACCCAAAAACTCTTTTTCATTACGTCTTACCAAGTATATAAATGGTAATCTTCATCGAAATAAGGATAGGAAAGCTAACAAATAAATTATCATAAATAAATATTGAGAATAATTTAATAGTTTATACAATTAATTAATAAAAAAAAAAAGACTTATGACGAAAACTGACATTTGCACGGTCTTCTAGGGGGTTGAAAGAGGGGCGGTGGACGAAAATAGAAACATTTTTCTACCTACTCAGCCCGAAAAATTACTTTCTAAGAGAAGGCTCATGACGGGTATACCCGTCAACCGTCCTCCAGTAGCGTTTCGATAGTAAGGGTATACCCTTCATCAGTGAGAGGGAAGTGCATCGATATGACGGGTATACCCGTCATCCGCGTTGAAAGTGTTAAGAACTAGTGAAAATTTTTTTAAAATAAAATTTCCAGGCAAATTGCCCAGTAAAATTGACCAAAATGAAGAGAGAATTCCTCGAGTTAATGAG